>WEDG01005994.1:0-25680 GCA_017591395.1 Schistocephalus solidus
ATATATAGCACAGATATGTTGCTAAGGGTGCAACAGGCAAGACGCAGACAGCTGTTTCACGGTCGTTACCGATCATCAGTACGTCATATGCCTTGTGCAGTGAGGTACATAAACAAGTCAAACAAGTGCGTATCACTCACTGATGTGGTTAGGATCTCACTCGATCCCATTTGTCCGCCCGCCCGCCAGCTAGCTACCGGCGATAAACGAACGTTGTGTCATAGGACACATACCACATATATAGCACAAATATGTTGCTAAGGGTGCAACAGGCAAGACGCAGACAGCTGTTTCACGGTCGTTACCGATCATCAGTACGTCATATGCCTTGTGCAGTGAGGTACATAAACAAGTCAAACAAGTGCGTATCACTCACTGATGTGGTTAGGATCTCACTCGATCCCATTTGTCCGCCCGCCCGCCAGCTAGCTACCGGCGATAAACGAACGTTGTGTCATAGGACACATACCACATATATAGCACAAATATGTTGCTAAGGGTGCAACAGGCAAGACGCAGAGGCTGTTTCACGGTCGTTACCGATCATCAGTACGTCATATGCCTTTTGCAGTGAGGTACATAAACAAGTCAAACAAGTGCGTATCACTCACTGATGTGGTTAGGATCTCACTCGATCCCATTTGTCCGCCCGCCCGCCAGCTAGCTACCGGTGATAAACGAACGTTGTGTCATAGGACACATACCACATATATAGCACAAATATGTTGCTAAGGGTGCAACTGGCAAGAAGCAGACAGCTGTTTCACGGTCGTTAACGATCATCAGTACGTCATATATATATATATATATATATATATATTTAAATATATATATACATACATATATATTTAAATATATATATATATACATACATATATATTTAAATATGGGCATCCCAATATATTCAATCAGAAGAAAAGACAGTTTTTAAGAAATAAAAACTTTAATGCGTAAATTTTCTAGATTGGTCCCTCAGCTCGGCATCAGACTACGGGTTGTAATTTATTAACCATGTTCAACAAAGTGTTTTATGGTTGGGTGAACTCCGAATCAATACGCGTTGAGTGCATTCTATCATCCTGTCGTGATTTGTTCTGCGCGTTTAAATTTGTCCTTTAACGATTTTGTATGCGGCGTCCAAATCGATACGCCCGTCGATGCATGCTTCATCTGAGTGAGTTGCTTCCAGGAATTCACGGCCTTTTCTGGTTGGGTTGGTGCCAATAATCCATGTTTTCTCCCATGCAAATTAATGCCCTGTTTCCAGATTATGCATAGTCACTTGAGATAAATGATCTCATCTTCTAACCGCTAACTGATGTTCGTGTAGGCGGGTTGAGACAGATTTCCCAGTTTGCCCACAATAAACGGCATTACAACTGGAACCTGGGATTTTGTAGAAAAAGCTTTTTTATCAAGGTATCTAACCGTGTCTTTAGATTGTACAAACTATGAGCGTAAGGTAGATGTAGGCTGGTGTGCTAATGTATCTGTGTTTTTTCAGCTGTCTTTCAAGAAGAACTGATACATATATAATCAGCATTTTTTGTTTTCTTATTAAATATCTTGGGATGCCTGTAATTCAATAAATACGTATGGATTTCGAGCGAAGTGTTTTTTTCTTTATGCTCGACGCTGGGAAAAGTGTACAATTCGCGAAATTTTAACGCGAGAAAATTATCCCTTTTACGCCATTGTCAGAACAACAGGATTCTACCGAAGTCTATGAGGATGAAATCATCAATACAGTCATCCCAGGGCTTTTAAGCCGCTTTCTGTTATGGCTATCAAGTGCTTGGAGCATTCGTAACAGATGCGCACTCTCGAATTCGTAGATTCAAGGAGCAGAAAGAACAAAACATGCAATTTTGGCATGACCAACTCCCTGCACACATATTTAAAACACTACAGGAAACTATCACGCACGTTTCAGAATATGAACGACTAAAAAGAGAAGCATATTGGCGAAAAAATGGATGATCAGTTCTCATGAAAGTCACAATGATGAAACTTATCCAAACAAAGTTATAAACTTATCTTCGAAAGTCCTCCCAACAACAGAGGAAAACGTGCTTTGCAAAGGAATTTAGTACAACCCATCGGATTCCAATTACCTTGACTTCCTTGCCAGTTTCCAATCAATCAGATCGTCAACAAATCTTACAAAAGAAGAGCAGTTTACAATTTTCAGCAGTACTGCACATGCCTTGAAAAACCAAAGTAAACATTTAATATTATCTTGCGATGAAAGAAAATCAATAAAGGCACTTAAGCAAGAAAACGACATCAGCATTCTAACTGCCGATAAAGGAGATGGCCACCACCATCCTAAACAATTCATCAGATTCCAACTAACGTGACTTCCTTGCCAGTTTCGAATCAATTAGATTGTCAACAAATCTTACAGAAGAAGAGCAGTTTGCAATTCGCAGCAGTACTGTGCATGCCTTGAATAACCGAAGTTAGCACTCAAAGTTATCTTGCGATGAAAGAAAAGATCTCAGGACACTTAAACAACAAAAAGACATTATCATTCTACCTGCTGATAAAGGAGGTGCTACCACCATTCTAAACAAAGGGAAGATGCTTTCCTCTTTAAAAGACAATTAAACTTACAAACCTTTGTCTGCGGACCCCACTAAATCCCAAAACTCAGGCATTGAAAAAAACACTGAGATGCCTTACGAGAAGGAAATTATTATCAGGAGTTCTTGCTAAATCCTTAAAACTGGAAGAAACCACCATTGCAAAAATTTATGGTCATCCAAAAATTCACCAAATTGGTATCCCACAGCGACCGATAGTCTCCCTCTCTTCTTGAAAGACAGCTGAGAAAACACAGATACATTAGCACACCAGCCTACATCTACCTTAAGTTCACAGTTTGTACACTCAAAAGACAGGTTTAGATACCTTGATAAAAAGGTTTTTCTACAAAATCTCAAGTTCCAGTAGTAATGCCGTTTATTGTGGGCAAACTGGGAAATCTGTCTCAACCCGCCTACACGAACATCAGTTAGCGGTTAGAAGATGAGACCATTTATCTCAAGTGACTATGCATACACTGGAAACGGGGCATAAATTTGCATGGGAGAAAACATGGATTGTTGGCACCAACCCAACCAGAAAAGGCCGTGAATTCCTGGAATCAACTCACTCAGATGAAGCATGCATCAACGGGCGTATCGATTTGGATGTCGCATACAAAATCGTTAAAGGCAAATTTAAACGCACAGAACCAATCACGACAGGATGACAAAATGCACTCAACGCGTATTGATTCGAAGTTAACCCAATCATAAAACACTTTGTTGAACACGGTTAATTAATTAATTATTCCTGTACACACCCCGTAGTCTTATCAAGAGCTGGGAGACCAGTCTGGAAAATTTGCACATAAAAGTTTCTATACATATATGTATATATATCGGCATCCCAAGAAATGTCATTAAATTAAGTTGAATTTCTTTTTTTCCCAAATAATTTCAACTCAATTTAATTAATGTTTTTGGGACGCCTATATATCAATACATGCGTATGAATTTCAAGCAGAGTGTTTTGCTATACGCTCGATTATGGTATTAAAGTGCGATTCACGATAGTTTAACGTCAGAGCAGTTGTCCTTTCGTCACAGATGCTGATGCAACAAGATTCTACTAAAGTCTGTACGAATACAAAATGCAAAAAAATCTTCTCAAGGTTTTCAAGTTGCCAACCAGTATGGGCAGCCAATGCTTGGGGTCATCATGTCTGACGCCCACCAAAAAAGTCGAAAATTTCAGGAAACTGAAAGAAGAACACATGACCTTTTGCCAGGAAAATCTTCCTGCAAGTGTATTTGAACCTTACGAGAGACAATTATGCATGTCACAAGGCTAGAACGATTAAAAAAGAGGAGCACTTTGTACAAAAAATTGAGGACAATTTCTGACAAAAGCCGCAATGATCCAAAGCTTCCAAAAAGGTTTTAAACCTGCCCTCAAGAGTTCTTACTGCAAAATAAGATACGTTTTCTGCAAATGAATTAAATGCAATTCGTCGGATTTCAATTACTTGGATTTTCTGGCTAATTTTGAGTCCATTCTATCCTCAAATGATCCGATGGAGGCGAACGACTCACAATTCGAAATAATGCAGTTCAAACTTAAAAACCACAGAGCATACTCAACATTATCTTGTGAAGAAAAGAAAGCATTTAATTCACTTAAGAAAAATGAAAACACTTTAATTTTGCCTGCCGACAAAAGAGGTTCCACGGCTATTTAAACATAAGGGACAACATAGATAAGATGTCATTCATTTTAACGAATGACTTGACTTACATGTCCCTAACTGCCGACCCCACAAAGTCCTAATATTGAGAAGATATTAAAACGCATCAAAGGAAAAAATTACTTTCTGGAGTTCTGGCTAAATCATTGAAGCAGGATGAACGTACGATTGCCAAAATATACGGACTTCCCAAAGTTCACAAAAGTAGCACTCCGCTGTGACCGATGGTCTCCTTAATCTGTGCACCAAACTATAAGATTTTCAAGTGGCTATTTTATCAACTCAAGCCACTTACAAAGAGCTCTGCATCCTCTATTCAAGACTCGCTACATTTCCTGGAGAAGATAAAAGACTTTAAAATTGCAAATGAGGAAATAATGATGTCATTTTATGTTATTTCAGTATTTACGTCTATCCCTTTGGGATTAGCGAAAACCTGTACTGCAGAACTCCTACAGGCCGTCTCTACCGATGTACTTGAGAACTTTCTCCTTGAAATCCTCGATATTTGCATTGAAACAAACTTTTACTATGCCAAAAATGTTTATCAACAACTAAAAGGCGCCCCTATGGGTTCGCCAATATCCGTTTTTTTTGGCGGAGGCTGTGATGCAGATCCTAGAGGCTACAGCTCTCCCCAGAATTAACCCGAGATTATGGCTACGCTACGTAGACAATATGTTTGTTTTCGTCAAAAAAGACCAACTTGAACCACTCCACAAAAACCTGCACTCTACATTCCCAGGAATTCAATTCACCTTCGAAATAGAAGTTGATGAACGACACCTGTTCTAAGATGTCCTCGTACATAGGAAGACAGACGGGCACTACATGCCTCGGTCTATCGTAAAGATATATACCCCGAGGTTGTTTTACATTTTTGGAGTAACCACTCCATGTATCACAAACGCAGCTCTGTTAAAAGCTTGCTAAATCGAGCAAAATCACACTTTTTCGATGAAGAAACATATTGAACAGAAATTAAATACCTTTTCATATTATTTTTCCAAAATTGATATTCTCCTGACTTTGTCCTTTGATGCATGTGACGACAACAGTTCAAAGAAAAAGGTATTTCCAGAGCTACGACCTCCCAGGCGTCTAAAGCAACCAACTGGTAAACGCTCCCATATGTAAAGAATGTATCTCAGCTCGTTGAAAGACAGCTCAAGAAACACCATATACAACTACCGCACAAACCTATAACACGTTTGCGCACGCAGCTTACATACCCTAAGGACAGGGTTGGCTATTTCAACAGAAAAGAAGTCGTCTACAAAATACGTGTACCAGTTGGGATGTAGTCTATTGTGGCCAAACCGGGAAATCTCTATCCACCCGTTTCATGAACATAACTTAGCGCTGAGGAGACGAGACTCCTTATCTCAGGTAGCCATGCACACAATGGATACAGGACACCTATTTGCATGGGAGGATACTTACATCGTTGGTGCCTGCCCAACAAGGAAGGGCCGCTAAGTCATGGAAACAATGTACTCAGACGAGACATGCATTAACCGGCATATCGATTTAGATGCCAATTAGAAATTTCTCAAAGTCAAGTGGAAGCGAAAACAGCCACTATCGACCGGATAAATTAAAACTCTAGACGTCTATTGGCTCACACTTTAGTCAATCGCAGTATCTTGTGTTAGGCATTGTTTAAGGTTAACTTTTTTCTGTACTTTCCCGGTGTCTGAAGATGAACTGGGGCAACCGATTCGAAAATTTACACAAAAAAGTTATTTTGTTTCCAAAGACCTTCACCTTAATTTAATATGTATGTATAATCACATATACGTATAAATTAGAAGATTGGCATCCTACGAAGTATAATCCGCAAGATAGAAGTTCTATGGGAACCAATAAAAAAATTTACTAAGTAAATTTTCGATGCTGATTCTCCAGGTCATCGTTAGGCTTGTGGTAAGTGTAAAAAACCGTTAAAATTTAAAACGTGCGGGAAGAATCGAAATTTTTGAATCAGTTTTGCCAATAACTGTCATTGTGGTGGACATCTCATCCGAATTGCCTACCGCCTTCTCCACATTTTTTGAGATTTTTGTATTTGACATCCAATTTGATGTGCTGGTTAATGCACGAGTCAGCAGAGTGAATGGCTTCTAAGAATTTGCCGTCTTTCTTCGATGGGCAGAAGCCAATAATGCAAGTTGTGTCCCATGCCAATTTTCGCCCAGTTTCTACTGTATGCGTAGCAGCTGAAGACAAGTGGTCTCCTCTCTTTACAGCCAACTGTTGTACGTGTAGTCGTGTAGAGGCCGATTTTGTTGTTTGGCCACGATATAGTGCATTGAAACTGTTGCAGGAGATCTTGTAAACAGTTTCTTTTTAACCTAAATAGTCAACACTAGCCTTAGGGTGTACAAGCTGGTTACAAAGTGCAGTCGTTGGTTTGTGTTCCACGTAAATTTTGAGCTTCCCCAGGTGTCTTTCAATGAGTTCAGACGCGTTCTTAATTTACTGAAGTGTTAACCAGTATTTTTTGTTTGGGCGCTTGATTGTAAAAATCTAGTTCCTTATCCTTTTCTTTTAATTCCTGATGTCTCATGTATCGATGCACAAAATCTCTAGGGTAATCGTTGCTGGAAACAGTTTAAATAGATAAGTAAGCTCAATTTGGTTAAGTTCGCTGGTAGAAAATTGGGTTTTTGCTCGATTGATGAGGGTGTTGACAGTGCTCGTTTTTGAGTGACAGGTTGGCTGCTCTCACAATGTAGGATAACATCCGCATGAGCTTCTTTGCGGTAAACTGATGCTTGAAAGATCCCGTGAGTCTTTCGCCGTACGACGACATCAAGAAAAGGGAGCTGGTTGTCAATTTCTTTTTGAAGCGTAAAGGGGATTCCAGGTATAATAATAATAACACTGTGCAGTTTTTTTCAGTCGGTTCTTTTTTTACGATAATAAACATGTCATCAACGTAGCATACCCATAACTTGGGGTTAGTCAGTGGTAGGGCAGTAGCTTCTTATTTTTGCATTGATACTTCTGCCAGGAAACCAGAGATGGGTGACCCTGCAGGGGCCCCCTTTCGCTGTTGATCAAACTCTTGCGAGAATGAAAAATTCACTTCTAAACATAAGTCCAAGAGTTCAAGCAATGCAGGTGTAGAAACATCCATGTCATAGACGTCGGGTAATCCTTCTTTGTGTTGCCTTGCCAAATCTAATGGCCTAGGGCTTTAGGTTTTGCCAGAAACTGTCTATGGCTTACCTTTTCGAAGTCTTTCCTAGATAAAAAATAAATTATAGGCACTGACTGATGCTCCCTTCAATGGGAAGTGACCAGAGTATTAAGCACTAAGTAACACGTTTCACATGGTCTCTCAGGCAGAAATCCATGCTATGTAGAAATAATAAGTTGATTACCTAGAAATAAATTAAAAATTTCTTTTGAATTATTTTTTTGACACGTCTTGCTACATCCACGTTTTTCATGAATGCCCCGATAATTACTGATGCCTAAACGAGATCCAGACATGAAGGATAATTAATGATATCCACGTTTCAGGGAACAGTCCATTCCGTACATTTCCGTGTTATTAAGGAAAAGATAGGCGTACGCCTTTGATCTCGCCATGAGTTACAAAGTGGGGAAGAAAAAACAGCCATATATAAACAAAGTTCAAAAAGAGGTTCTTTACATAATTGTAGGCGAAAAGCAAGGAGCTTTTGCCTAGCTTAAAAGAGTCAATATAAGGGACCAATAACTTATTACGAATAGCATCATTGATTGTAATTATGTAGCTTCACACGCAGCTGGCGAGTGAGAAGCTTAATGCATGTTTAGTGTTCACTTAAATGAACTCAGGCCATATGAGATAAATGTATCCACGGGCGGAGCGTAGCATGCTGCAACCGATCTAATGATGTACGTAGTTCAGTCCAGTGGGTTTGAGGGATAACGACTAGAATGCCAACGTGAAGTGAAGGAAGACTAAGAGTCACATAGCAAACTACTTTTTTAGTTATAATATCACAGAGTTCGTTTTTTTCTGCAGCACGTCTGTCAAACCGATGTTTTGAAAGTCTTCACAGACTGGGCCTCAGGTAGGTTGTTTCACGGTTCCACGGTACGGTTGAATAAAAATACTTTCTCACACTCAATCTTCCTTAGGGCACATGTAGTATGAAGGGATAGGCCGGAGGTTAGCTGTAATAGCGAGTTTGAAGAAATCAGCACACAAAAGGGTGTCATCCAAGCCACGCACGATACCGACAGGTTATATAAATCCGAGGATAAAGATTGGTGTTTTAGGCCGATCTCGTATGGCAGTGCACTTTACCTCTTACTTATTTTGTGTTTCGTCTCTGGACAATAAATTGAGAATATAAGGTCAAACAATCGGGAAATTCTGGTACTTCCTAGATGATTGAGTTTTGACTACAGTCCCTCCCTGGTCAGCATAAATATTTAAAGTGATTTATTTGTTTATGAATTAATTCAAAGGAGACATTAATTTTAATGAAGGCTCTGAATGAACACGGATGAAACGGCGGGATCGGTTAAGATTCCACAGTGTTATGTAATTTAAAAATTAAATAAATAAATCCACCTTGCTGCAATTATTAACAACGAAGTTTTTAACCGCATTTGACTAGGAAGAGTTTCGTGACCATGCCTCACGGAGGACCGACGACGGGAGATATTCCACGGCAGATTTCGAAGGGTTCAGTTTACTGAGTCCTACTGATTCGTCTGTCTGTCGCGCGCATGCAAATCTTAAAGGCTGAATAAAGAACTAGTGGACCAATCTTTCAACTGCCTCATCAACTGTGTTAGTCTTTTTAAGAGAAAGTGAAGAAGGGTGGAATCAGAAGGCTGGGACATGCAAATTCTGGTAGGTAAAAGTTTAAGTATTTCTTCGGAAACAGCCGATACGTGGTCATAAAGACATGCTGCGTCATAAATGGACAAAATTTATGCCAGTCCGAAGACTGAAGAAAGTTCCTTATTAAGTTGGTGTCTACAAGGTCAAAAGCGCGGTTGGTTCGAACAGCAATAGTTATTTATGAGTCAAGCGTAAGATGACAGTGAATAAGTAACTAGTCACACTGACATGGCCACCTCCAACTAACCGCCATCCGCTACCTCCACCACCACACCTGCCTCCATTAAAAGCGATGGGGACTCTTTCCTAGCCTGTCCTCATTACGATTGCAAATTCATCTCACTTATCAGCCTGATCGGCCACTGGCATATCCAGTGCACACAGCTTAGTGGGCCGGTGTCTGAAGCCCAATCACACAGCAGAGGTTGTCGTCTCCACTGCCCCTAAGCATTTACTCACCGCGTAGGCATTTTCGGTCACATGAACATCCATGACAGCGGAATTCACCCAAGTGTCGAAAGCACCGATATGCCACGCACACCCTCCACTCCCGCCACTCGTGCCACTCCGACCACCCTCACCATCACCAACACCACTAGGACGGATGACAAAGATCCAGGCCCTCTCGGCCTCTCCTGTCCACACTGCGCCTGCAACTGCACGGACCAGCGTCTGCGGCTTTGACATACAGTCACCGAGCCGACTCCACTGCACTCACTGCTGCCGTATATTCGCATACCTCATGCACCTCCTCGGACTTGTGCGTCTCCACGATAACTTGTAGTAAACCACTGTAGGCTAGTCCAAATCAACCCAAATTATCTAAATCAAGACAGCTACAGACAACAATTCGACCACCGTGGTCCGACGATGTCCACAGCAGGGTGGTGCAGGGCCGGGGACTGGCACTCGATTATAGTGAGAGCAGACTTTCGCTGCACCTACCTCACACTCTGTTCCACTCCCCCCACCTGGACCTCGTGTCAAGACAGAGACAAGAAGACCGGAGATGGGAGAGTGCGCAGGCCCAAACACACACTGAAAATCTCAGTTCAACCGTCGTGGTCCAAGGAAATCCACTGTATGCTCCACAACAGGGTGGTATAGGAACGCAGACTGGCGCTGAATTATACTGGAAGTAGACTTGCGTTGAATCTACCTCGGTATCTGTTCCACAACCGCACGTGGACCCAGTGTCAAGACAGAGGCAAGAAGACTGGAGATGGGAGAGGGCGCAGGCCCAAACACACACTGGGCTGACCACGTGGTTCAAATTATCTTGTCATTTGGCCATCTTCAAAGCCATGGATTTAGCGCACCCTGATCGTTTCAAGCGCGTCAGATTGTTTATTGTGAGAAAAATGCGCTGAGCCATCCACCTCACCCTCTTACCCACTTCCAGCATTAGGCCACTGTTCGAGTTGATAAGTTATCTGATACAGGAGTGGGTGCAGTGGGTGACACGGCCAGCGAACTCTTCTTCGCGCGTGGACGCGACGACTGTATGTCGGGGCCCCAAGCACTGGTTTGTCAGTCTCCATTCGCAGGTGACCGACCAGGCTGATGCGTGAGGTGAAGTTGCAGGTGCAGTGTGGGAAGAATAAGTCGGGAACGGCTATTGTGATTGTCATCCGTGGTAGTATTGGTGGCAGTGGTGGTGGGAATGGCCAGAGCGACGTTGTGCATGGGGTATTGTTGCTGTCAACATTGCGGTGAATTCCGCTGTCATGAATGCGCATGTGACTGAATAGGCCAACGGGGCAAGTGAAGGTGTGGGGGGCAGTGAGAACAGTGGATGTGGCAATCTCTGCGGTGGGTTGGTGCTCTAGGCACTGGATTACCAGTCTCTGTGCGATGGATTTGCACAGGACTGACCAGGCCGATGCGTGAGGTGAGTGTGCAGTCGCAATGGGGACTGGTTAGGATCGATTTCCCATCGCTGGTAGTGATGGGGTGCTGGTGGTTGTGGAATTAGGGGACGAGAAGTTGGAGGAGGTTCCTTTAATGGAACGAATGTGGCGGCGGTGGCCGTCGTGTGGTCTGGAGAGTGGTTGGCAGAGGAGATGGCAGCTGAAGCCGAAGATTTAGTTGTGAGCACGTAGGGTGGGGCACAGAGGATGGTATCGGTGATCGTTGGGCGGCGGGTATCGAGGAAGAGGTTGGGTTGGTCGTCGTCGTCGTGGGGTCTGCAGCAGATGTGGCAGAGTTTGATGTTGTGGGATTGTTGTTGCATTGAGTTCTAAGATGTCCGACCAGGCCGATTCGCGCAAGGAATGCGCGTTGACAGGGAGGGCACATTGGACGGGCTTTGGCATTGGCCGTGTTGATCCGCGGTGCTGGTGACTTACGAGCCGCCCCTTTGGCCTTAGCAGCGGCAAAACGGTCGGCCTCATAGATTGCTGAACCAGGCTTCGTGGATCTTCTCTATGTTAGTCTATCCTGAGCGAGGTCCTCCCAGTTTGCCGGGTTAATTTTTAGTTGCTTCAGAGATTTATTCAAAGTGTCCTTGTAGCGTCATTTGTGACCTCCCTGTCGGCGAGCACCCGTAGTGATATCTCCATAGAAAAGTCATTTTGGTAGTCGCTCGTCATCCATTCTCATCAGGTGGCCGCTCTTTGGCAGTTGCACATGCCTCAGCATAGCGTGGGTGTTGGGGATTCCGGTCGGATCCAGGACTTCCGTGTCCGGGATCTTGCCTTGCCATCTCAGCTTCAGGATTCCGAGAAGGCAGCTGAGATAGAAGTGATTCAGCTTCCTGGCTTGGCTCGAGTAGATGGTCTAGGTCTGCGCTCTGTAAATCTGTTTGTACATCTTCCGTTTTGTGTTCAGGAGAATACCCCGGCGATCCCACATGGAGCCTCGCAGCCGGCTGAAGGCCTGACTGGCTTTGGAGATCCGTTGAGCAAACTCGTGTTGCGTTATAGCGTGCTTCCTAGATAAGCAAAGTTTTCAACATTGGCGAATTGAGCGCCGTTTACATTGATTCGGGGAGTATTGTATTTCGCGCTGGGTGGGAATTTGCACAGGACTACCGTTTTGGCTGTATTTATTGTTAATGCAAAATTGGCGCAGCCTGCAGTAAAGAGGTCCATGCTCCTTTCCATGTCCTCTTTCATCACGGTGGTAAGGGCACAGTCGTCTGAAAAGAGCAAGTCATGGACTGTAGTCGTAGACACACGCGTCGAAGCCTGCATACGCTGACTGTTGAGGTGTCCGTCAGTTCTGTTGGTGCTGTGGGTCCCAGGACACTTATCACAATAGGCGTCCATCAGCATAACGGAGAACATAAGAGTGAAGTGGGTGGCGTCCAGTACGCAGCCCTGCTGCAGTCCTTGGATCGCTGTGAATGCTTCGGATACTGTCCCATTATCGGTCACGCGCGTCATCTTGCCATCATGAAGATGACGCACCATGTGCGTGAACCACTCAGGACAGCTGAATTTCCGCATGATTTTCCACAGTCCGTCGCGATTTACCGTGTCAAAAACATTCTTCAGATCCACCAAAGTAGTGTAGAGGCGGCTTCGAATCTTCTGGCACTCCTCTTGCAGCTGGCGGGCGGCAAAAATCATATCCGTTATTTCGCGATATCGTCGGAAGTCACATTGGCTTTCCGGGAGCAGTCCCTGCTACAGGTGGCCATTCAGATGATAGAGGAGGATACGAGTGTAGAGTTTCCCGGCAGTGTTGAGCAACGAGATGAATTACATATTTTCCGGTTCCCTTCCACCTGTAGAGATGGACGATGGTTGCATATTTCAAATCCTGATGAACTTGTCTTTGACACCACATCTCCTGGGAGAGTTCTGTGAGCTGGTGCATTGGTTGGGGGCCACTATGCCTCTAAACCTCAGCAGGGATCACGTTCGATCCAGGTGCTTCCCCGCTGGAGAGTTGCCGGACAGCCCTGATGGTTTCTTGGAGAGAGGGTGGAGATTAAGGTTGGTGTTGGTCTCTACCTGAGGCAGTCGGTCGATTACGGCGACGGATCTGGTGAAGAACCAGTTGAAGACGCTTGTGAAGTGCTCGGCTCAGCGTTTCAGGATTAGCGTCGTCTCAATGAGTAGAGTAGTTTTGTGAACAGAGAAGAGGAGTGGTTCCTCTGACTGGGGGAACGCCGGCAACCTTGATGGTGGTGAAGACGTTCGTTCATTCATTGCGGTTTGCTTCCCTTGGATCTCTTTGGTCTTTTGAGCCATTCAGGTGTTCTGCATTTCCGCAGCCGCTGCTGTACAAAACGAAGACTTCGAAAGAAGGCTGCATTGATTGCATCGTTAGGTAGACCAACTTAGACTTTGTGCAACCGGGTCTTTTTGGAAACTTGATTGCTGGTGGCTATGTCATTGTCATCGAACCAGTCCTGGTATTGAAAGCATGTTCGACCGAGGACATTCAGGGTGGTTGACTAGACCTTGTTTCTCAGTTGACACCATCGGTTCTCCACGGAGGCGTCCTCTTCAGCGACTACATGGTTGGCTAACCGGTTGGCCAGTGCATTACTAAAATGGAGATGGTGAGCAGGCACATTTAAAAAAACAGTATTCAACTTACTTGGCGGCCGCTTACCTTGAGGTCTCCTAAGCGGCTGTAGACGAAGTCTCATCTTGGGGATGACAAGCCAAGGATCCGTCCAACCGTCTTCAGCTGTGATCGCCTTTGCCACCAGCATGTCCTGCTGGTCTGGCTTCCTGACGAGGACATAATACAGCCGGTGCCAGTGTCTCGAACGAGGGTGAATCCAGGTCACTTTCTGCCGCTTCGGGATGCAGAAGAAGATATTAGTCACGATGAGGTGGTGCTCTGTGCAGGTACGTAGAAGGATAAGTCGATTGCCATTGAAGCCGTCAAGACCGTGGCAGCCGAGCATTCCTCTTCATTATGCATGGTCTGTGTCGACGCGTGTGTTAAAAGTAACAAGGACAATTTAATTATCCACTTTCGGCAAAGCCGCTAGGAGGGCGTGCGGATCCTCGTGGAAATTGTTCTTTGCCGCGTCGGGTCTCAACATTTTGGTGGGGAAGCGTAGGCGCTGATGATGGTGACAGACGTGTCTCAACAGAGAGTCAGGCGGGACTGATCAGGCGATCATTGATGCCCTGCGGCAGACCCAGCAGACGTCCCACGATGTCGGTCTCGATTGCAAAGGTGACGCCAGCTTCCCATCGCCCTGCCTGGAGTGGCCACATCAGAAGAATATATAGCTGGCACGCACCTCCTCCATTTGGCTTTGGGCGGAGAATCAGTTTTCACTGAGTGCGGAAATGTCTACCTTGTAGCGCGCCAGTTCCCGAGCGACTAGCGCCATCCTCCGTTCCACTCAGCTGCTTCTCAGATTGTCTAAAAGGGGTTGAACATTCTAGGCTGTTAGTGTGAGCGCGCTCACCCGAGCATCCCAAAATGTACCCGGAGGTTACGGCATGGGGGAAGGTGGCGAGAAGAGTTGTTTTTGGTTGTTGTTATTGTTGTTTTTTGGTGGTTTTGACCGCGTAATTTGCCGTCTGCGAGACACGATCTACTACAGCTGTCGTGGGACCCAGCATCTGTATAAAGTACTTTTTTCACACAGGAGGGCAAAATCCAAGACAAGCACGATACGGCAGGTTTGTAGCAAGTTTCCGCGTAACTGTCTCAGAGGATAGAGCCAGGGATTTAGGGTATTTAGGCAGATCTCATATGGCAGTTCACCTTGAGCTCTTACTCATTTTGTAGCTTGTCGCTGCACCCTTTCGAGCATGTTTTAGTCCTCTTGGGTCCACGGTCTCAAGGCCTGGATCTTTTATTTGAGATGCCACCTTACAAACGTACCAAAGACTTTTAAAAAGCAGTCTTAATCGAAAACTTTGAATGCCCGCTTGAAAGCGTACAACATTGAATTGGCGGATTTAGCTGCCTTGCAACATTACGTAGAAGGCTTCAGGCTGTCTGTCATCCAAACGCCGAGATCCTGTTGTGTTTCTGCTTCTCGGGTTGGCATGCCGTTCAGATAGTATGGTCACATATCAGTTACGTGTTTTCAATTTCCCAGAAGCAGCAGGGCGCATTTGTTTGAGTTGAAGGACAAGAGCCATCTGCGGGACCACTCAGCCAATCGACGAAAATGGTCTTGGAAATTGTCTCCATCGGCAGCATTATGGAAAACTTTCCAGATTTTTATATCGTCCACAAATATAGTTAAGTGAGAGTCCAATTCCTGTACACAATCATTAATGAACAAGAGAAATAATAGTTGTATTTAATACCGGTTTACAGGTATTGTCAGATGAAATATTCAGTGGGTAGAGGCTGGCAGTGAAAAAAAACTCCTGAATATATATCATTATAAGTGTTTTTCCTTTTTTCATGTTATTCAGGAGAAAAAACTGCCGCCTATAAGGATGATAGCAATTCAGATCAGGGAAGGGCTAACACAATTGCAGTCTGTATGCAGTCTCTCTGTCTTTGCTAGGAACCGGGATTCTGCCTCAGGCAAGAAAGCATCCGTGTACGGTCGCTCACTGTCTGCCGAAGAAGTCAACGGGTGCAGGCTGCAGAGACGGTGCCGTATCCCTCAAGGTAACACCTGGGATCGAGTTCAGATGCCGCGCACTCCGTCGAACAGGAAAACAGATTCTACCGTGTCGGCGCCCAGAATTCTTGGAAACTGTTCTGAATGCAAAAAACTAGTAATGGTAATCTTAAACAAAGAATAACTCCGTTGGACTTTTATATTATGGGGAAGTTTATTCCACATGGCCATGGCGTTTACCGAAAAGAACCGTCGATACTTAACTGTGCGAGCTAATGGAAGAAATAAAAAGACATTGCGATGACTGCTGCGCCGAGGATGGTCAAGCTGCCTCACAGTGATAAGGGGATTAAATGTACGATTATTCAAAAGCTTAAACAGCAAAAATAGTCCCTTCTGCACTCGGCGAAACCATAAGGGATCAATGTTAACAAGCCCACAGCGTTCTTGATACGACAGATTACGGTGCTCAAACGATAAAATTCTTTTCGTGAAGAAGTGTTGGACCGATTCTATTTTCTTCCGTTCGCTAGCGCGCAGAAGGCTCAAATAGAAACGAGCAGTATTCCAGGCCAGGTCTAACGTACATTTTATAAAGGCGAAGTCTAATATCAATAGTTTTAAAATTTCGGAGGATAAACCTGGCAGTTCTGCGTGCTTTGGAGACAATCAGGGCGCAATGCTCTGAAAGATTGAGACCGTTGGAATATGATATGCCCACGTCCTTAACAAATAGGATCGGTCCGAGCACTGAACCTTGTGTGAATCCACTCTCGATTACTGTGCGCTTTGATCACGCTACACCAACGATAATATGCTCAATCTATGTAAGAAGTTTGCTTCCAACACCCAACATTCTCAACTTGTAAAGGAAATGCTGGTGCGGAACAGTATCAAAGGTTTTCTGGAAATCAATGCAAGCAACATGCACAGTGTCTTTTGCATCGAGTGCTTTTGTCCAGCTTTGAATCGTAGAAAGTAAGTTCGTTACACACAAACTTCTCCTATGAAAATCAAGAGGTTATGGGTTTCTAAATAAATCATTAATTCCGCTGTGACAACCTTCTCCATAACCTTGCAACAGATTGAAGTCAGACTGACAGGTTTGCCGTTTTTAGCAATGCACGATCACCGCTTTCGTGAAGCGGTGTTATGTGGGCTGTTTCGCAGTCTCTATTAAGAATTTCCCTATCAAACGATTTCTGGCACAGGCGTTTAACCTGCTCTTTAGGGGAGCAGCTTTACTAGAATCTAATCGATTCCGGGGGATTTACATGCATTCAAATGTTTAAGTTCTTCAAAGAACAAATCTTCTCGGTAAAGGATTACTCATTGGTACCTGAAGAATTTACCGGTTAAGGACTGCAGATCCAGAATCTTTGCCCTCAACATCAGACCTGAGATCGGGCTCCGATGCCGCAAACTCCGTCGAGCCGTAAGATAGATTCGACAGTGTTGGCGCACAGAATTCTCGGAAGCTGTTCTGAATACAGAAAACTACTGAAATTTCTCTGCAAAAAAGAGTAATTTGGCAGGATTTTATATTTCTGGGTAGCTTATTCGACATTAAAATTAGGTTTACTGAAAAACCGCCCATATCTATATATGCATTCCAGAGTAAGAAATAAAAAGACATCGCGGTGACATTTGAGCTGAGAGTGGTCAAGTTGCTTCAAAGTAGTAAGGGAACCAAGGTTTGTGAGCGCAAAACGTTGTTAGGACGTCAGATTACTGTACATCCAGGATAAAACTCTTTTAGTAAAAATGCTGAACCGATTCTATTTTCTTCCGTTCACTAACATGCAGAAGGCTAAGTATAATTGACCGCTATTTTACTCCGAGTTTAACGTATATTTCATAAAGACAAGTTCTAATATTGATAGTTAAAAACATTTTGGAGGATAAACGCGGTATTGTTGCGTGCTTTTGAGAAAATCAGGGTGCAATGGTTTGCATTAATAAGACCATTGGAATATGATATACCCATAGCTTTAATAACTTGAAGAACATTTAGGTCGTAACCGTCTATGGCCAGTTGAGGTTTATCATCGTCCCCGACAACCATACCAGCGCGTTTGTACAAATATAGGGCGGGATACCATGTGAAGCCTGAAGATCGTTTTTTAAAGAGCTCAAGTACGACTTTGTGACCTGCGGGTCTGAATGTATAGGCAACTTTCAAAACCTATCATACATAAAGGGCCTGCCAATGTGAGATAAATCTGGTTAAGCAATGACAAATAGGCAAAATATGAGCCAACCAAGCAAACTACCTTGAATAACTCCGCTATTCACCCCTGCGGGGTTTGGAGATGACTTTGGACATCTTAATACTTCGGTTGCGGGAGCCGAGGTCATTTGACATATTTGCCGAAAGGCGAAATTTTCAAGAGAAGAAGAACATGCTGAACACACTCAAAATACTTAGTGAAGTCAAAATATACTATGTAAAGCGCAAAACCCATTGCCCTTTCTCCTTTTAGTTACAAGCAAGACGAGGCGAACTTATACAAACGTTCTGCATTCTATGCGGTCAGGACTGCTGCCTCATACCGGGAGACTTCGTCTTCTACAACCAACCTACGAGTTCATTCACTGAAGCTACGTATGTCTGATGCCAGGCTGGACACATGGAGGTTCTTATTCTCCTGCAGAGAGGTTCAAGTTTGGAATGCCTTGCCAGAGGAAGCTTTTAAACGGAAACTGGTTAAGCATTGCAGTACACACTACGATGCCTTCCGAATGACAGTTCGACTGTCTATTATGACGAGGTCCACACCAGGTGATGCAGGGACGGTGACTTACGCGTGAATAAGTTTTAAGTGATATTAGCCTTGCACTGCAGCTACCGCACTCGCTCCTCCACCCCTCCCTGAGCTCAATGTCAAGACAAAGTCAAGAAGACCGGAGATGGGAGAGGGCGCAGGTAACTGGCGAGGCCGGAGCAGCCCCTGGGTGTACCATCACACCTGGCTTGTATCCCACGAAGCGGGAGTGCCATAAAGGCCACATTAAGAAGGAGCCATTGCAGCCGGACTCTCAGTCCGCCAGTCAGCCAATCCACACAGAACACACATTGGACTGACCACGCGGTCCGAGTTATCCCGTCAGTTGGCAACCTTCCAAGCCACGCTTCTAGCGCACCGGGATAGTTTTAAGCGCGTCAGATTGTTTATAGTGAGGAAATTGCGCTGAGCTGTAGACCTCACTCTTTCCCCTATCCCTACAATCAGACCACTATCCAAGCCAGTCAGTTGTCTGAGGTGGAAGTGGGCGCATTGGCTGATGGGTCAGCGTACACATCTTCGCGCGCCACAGCACGACCTGGCCCCCATAACGCACACACCAGGATTCCCTAAATCAGGGGATATGGAGGAGCCATCGCCGTCTGACTCCCAGTCCACTGGTCAGCCATTTGACACACACAGCACATACTCTGGGCCGACTGCGTGGTCTGGTGTAAGCATCAGATTAGCAGCCTTCCAAGCCACGGTTTCTAGGAAACCGTGATTTTATAAAGTACATTATGATGATTGTGAGGGTGTTGTCTATGTATTAGTGTAGATGGTGTGCACTGATGTGGCTTAGCCTCCGGTGGTTTACCGTAGGTTTTCCTGGAGGCGCATGTGTCCTAATAGGCCCATGCGGTGTGTAACTGTGCGGGTGCAGTGAGGGCAGTGTAGGCGGGTGCGTCGACTGTATGTCGGAGCCACAGACACTGGTTTACCAGCCTCCGTGCGATTGATTTGTAGGTGACTGACCAGGCTGATGCATGAGTTGAAGTTGCGGGCGCATTGTGGGCAGGAGAAATTGTTAAAGGCTGAGGGGATGTCATTCATGGTAGTGGGGTTGGCAGTGGCGGTAAGAATGGCAGGAGTGGAGGGTGTGCATGATGTATTGGTGTTATCGACATTGCAGTGAATTCCGCTGTCATGGATGCGCGTGTTACCGAATAGGCCCATGCGATTAGTGAATTCGCGAGGACAGTGAGGACAGTGGAGGCGACGATCTCCGCTGTGTGTTGGTGCTCCGGGCACTGATTCACCAGTCTCTGTACGATGGATTCACAACTGACCGACCAGGCCGATGTGTGAGGTGAATGTGCGGTCACATTGTGGACAGTTTAAGAGAGAGTCCTCATCACTGATGGTGGTGGTAGTGAAGGCGAAGGCAGTGGTGGTTGCGGTGGTGGGGGTAACAGGCGATGAGTATTGGGATGTGGTCTCTTTGATCGTGGGAGTAATGGAATTAATGCCAGGAGTGAGGGTGGAGGAGTCTGGAGGAGGGTTGGCAGAATTTGATGTAGAAGTTGGAATTGGCTGATTGTTTTTGCATTGCGTCCTAAGATGTCCAACCAGGCCGATTCGCACGTGGAAGATGCGTTGAAGGCGCGGGCATTTGGCAGGGCCTGGGCATCCACGATGTTTGTCCGGGGCGCTGGTGACTTTCGTGTCGCTCTTTTGGATTTGTCGGCGGCGATCCGGTTGGCCTCATAGATTGCTGAACCAGTCTTCACGGATCTTCTCCAGGCCGATCTATCCTGGGTTAGGTCATCCCAGGTCACCGGGTTGATTTGCAGTTTCTTCAGCAATTTCTTCAAAGTGTCCTTGTAGCGTCGTTTTTGACCTCCCTGTCAGCGAGCACCCCTAGCGACATCTCCGTAGAAAATTCGTTTGGGTAGTCGCTTGTCGTCCATTCTTACCAGGTGGCCGCTACATCGCAGTTGCATTTGTGTCAGCATGGCGGGGATGCTGAGGATTTCGGTCCGCTCCAGGTCTTCCGTGTACGGGATCCTGTCTTGCCATCTCAGCTTCAGTATTCTGTGGAGGCAGCTGAGGTGGAAGTGATTCAGCTT
Source organism: Schistocephalus solidus (assembly GCA_017591395.1). Classification (NCBI taxonomy): domain Eukaryota; kingdom Metazoa; phylum Platyhelminthes; class Cestoda; order Diphyllobothriidea; family Diphyllobothriidae; genus Schistocephalus; species Schistocephalus solidus. The sequence continues at coordinate 20,486 of WEDG01005994.1, forward strand.
GCTGGCTTGGTTCAAGTAGACGGTCCAGGTCTCCGCTCCGTAAAGGAGGGTCGTCAAGACGACGGCCTTATACATTTTCAGTTTGGTGTTCAGGTGAATACCGTGGCCATTCCACACGGAAACCTGCAGCCCGTCAAAGGTTTGACTAGCTTTCGAGATCCGTTGTGCAACCTAGTCATCGATTTTCATGTTGCGTGACAGCATGCTTCCTAGATAAGCGAAGGTTTCCACGATTTTGAGTTGAGCACCGTTGATATTGATTCGAGGAGCATTGAATTCCGCGCTGGGTGGCAGCTGGTGCATGACGACCGTTTTGGCTGTACTGATTGTTAATCCGAAATCGGTGCAGCCTGCGGCGGAGGTCCATACTCCTTTGCATTTCCTACTTCATCACGGTGCTAAGGGCGTAGTCGTCCACGAAGAGCAATTCATGGACTGCAATCATAGACACACGCGTTGAATCCTGCATACGCCGACTTTTGAGAAATTGCCCGTCAGTTCTTTAGGTGATGTGGATCCCAGGCTGCTCATCACGGTAGGCGTCCATCAGCATAGCCGAGAACATGAGACTGCATAGGGTGGGAGCCAAGACGCAGCCCTGCTTCACTTCGTTGGTCACTACGAATGCTCTGGATACCGTCCCGTTGTGAGTGATGCGTGCCGTAATCCCGTCATGAAGCTGACGCACCATGTGCATGAACCAGTCAGGATAGCCAAATTTCTGCATGAATTTCCACAGTCCATCGCGATTCACCGTATGAAAGGCTTTCGTTAGATCCACGAAGGTAGTGTATAGGTGAGTTCGCATCTCCTGACACTTCTATTATAGCTGGCGGGCGGCAAAGATCATATCGGTTGTCCCGCGGTGTCGGCGGAAGCCACATTGGCTTTCCGGGAGCAGGCCCTGCTATAGGTGACCGTTCAGACGATTGAGAAGGATACGGGCGAAGATCTTCCTGGCAATGTTGAGCAACGAGATGCCTCTGTTACTATCACAGAGTTGCCGGTTCCCCTTCCGTGTGTAGAGATTGGCGATGGTCGTGCCTTGAAATCCTGAGGAACTTGTCCTTGGCGCCACATCTCCTGGAAGAGTGTTGTGATTTCTGCCATCAGCCAGGGCCGTGCTTGTAGACATTCGTTGGGATTGCGTCAGATCCCGGTGCTTTACCGCTAGAAATCTGCTGCACGGCCCCGATGGTTTATGGTAGGGAAGGCGGCAGATCCAGGTCATTGTTCCTGTACACTTGAGGGAGACGGTCAATGGCAGCATCAGAGATGGCTGATGAGCAATTAAGGACACTTCTGAAGTGTTCGGCCCAGCGCTTCAGAATTTGCGATTTCTCTGTCAGCAGTGTTGTGCCGTCATAGCTGAGCAGAAGTGCGGTCCTCTTGATACATGGGCCGTAGATGGCCTTTATGGCTTTTAAAAAGATTTTCATTTCATTGTTGTCCACATACCCCTGGTTTTCCTTAGCCTTTCGGATCATCCAGGAATCCTACATCTCCCGCAGCCGTTGCTGGTCAAGGCGCCGGCATCTGAAGAAGGCTGCTTAGGTGGCGTCAGTCCGAAGGTCCAAGTAGGCTTTGTGTAGTCCATTCTTCTCCGCGAGATAGTCGCTGATTTCGGTGTCATTTTCGTCAAACCAGTCCTGGTGTTGACGGCGTGCACGTCCAAGGACTTCAAAGGGTGTGGTGGACTGGATGACATTTCGCAGTTGACACCATCGTGTCTCCACGGTAGCATTATCATCTGGAGCATGCAGGTCCTCCAGTTTCTCGGTCATTTGGTTGCTGAAATCAAAACAGTGAGAAGGCAAATTTAAGAAAAGTGTATTTAACTTACCTATCGGCCTCTTTCCTTGGGGTCTTCGTCGGGGTTGCAGTCAGATTCTCATCTGGGAGATGAAAAGGCGGTGATCTGTCCAAGCATCGGAATCGCAGATCGCCTTGGTTACCAGCACATCCTGTCTATCTCGCCTCCGGACGAGAACATAGTCCAGCAGATGTCAGCGCCGCGACCGAGGGTACCTCCACATGGCCTTCTCCCGCGCCGGAAGGCGGAAGAAGGTGGTGGTCAGCAGGGAGACGGTGTTCCACACACGTGCGCAGAAGAAGGAGGCTGTTATCGTTACAGCTACCGAGACCGTGTGTACCCAGCACTCCCTGCCAGGAAGTGTGGTTGAACCCGACGCGGGCTTTGAAGTCACCAAGGACAATTAAATTGTCCACCTTCGACACAGTCGCTAGCAGGGCGTGCAGGTCATAGTAGAATTTGTCCTTCGCCACATTAGAGCTCGTCATTGGGGGAGCGTAGGCGCTGATGATGGTGGTGAACTGGTCTCCCCGAAGAGGCAGGCGAAGGCTCATCAGACGATCATTGATACCCTGTGGCAGACAGGGCAGACGTCAAACAATGTTGTTCCGGATGGCAAAGGCAACACCAGCGTCGCGTCGCTCTGCCTTTGGCCGGCCGCTCAGAAGAAGGTGTAGCCGGCACCCACCTCCTCCAGCTGACCCCGCTTAGAGAATCGGGTCTCGGTGAAAGCAGCAATGTCCACCTTGTAGCACGCCAGTTCTCAAGCGACAAGCGCCGTCCTCCGGTCCGGCCGGTAGCTCGTACGAATCTCTAAAAAGAACGAACATTCCAGGCTGCTGGTGTGAGTGGACTCACCCAAGCAGACTGGATGGTATGGCGAGTAGGATGGGGACGGAGGGTATTGTTGTTTGTTTGAGTTTTACGACCGCGTATTTTGCGATCTGCGAGCCGCGGCCGGCTGCAGATGACTTGATAACCAGAATTTGTCACGGGCACCTTTTCAAGCCCCTTCCTCCGCGAGGATGCAAGCAGTGCTGTCACTAAAAATGGCTGCTCGGAGATCTCAGACGGCAGCCGAACTCCACTATGAGCCATGGTTTTGTTTTAGTGGGAGAGCGAACCGAGGTAGCCTGGGCCGCCTACGGGGTTGCTGTCGCCCCCACAATAGGACTTTTTGAGAGTGGCGAGGTGGGAAGTTCGGGAGTCAGACAAACCGGGTGTGGAGGGACACACAACACTGAGACCCTCACCTGGTTTAGCCCGCCAGTCGTGACGGTTGCCTGGGGTTTGGCCGCTGGGAAGAACCCAATTTCAAGGAGCCACAGGTGAGAGTTCGGTACCAGTAAGATACGGCCACAGGAGCATTCACCACCTGTACGAGACAAATGGAGCAACAAAATGCTATCTATGTGGTGCTACCCCTAACTAGTACCCCCTCACCACCCTTCCGAATACTGTTATCATGATGCAATTGATTGTTGATATAGAACTACTTGTAATCTGTCAGTAATATTTGTTATCCAAATATGCATACCTCCCATTAGGTTCACATTCCCTACTGAAATTCACTATTCCACCCGCAGATCAGAACTTATTCTCCTTCTTCTGCATCGTACGTGTAATTTAAGTACCTACTGCATTACCCGCAATAGGGCATACACATATACAAATACTGCAGACGCACGAACAATGTCATCTATATGTACCGTTTTGGAGAGTTCACTTGCAATTTTTGATGTTCCATTTTCCCAATTTTTCATATACTTCAAGATCATTTAAGAAAAAGGGAGATCGAAAGTGCTCACCTTAATTTCCCTCAAATAAACTGAACTGAGCTGAACTGAATTATTAATGAATGAGAGCTGGCAGGCGTCACAATACCTCGATTTTGTCAATGTTTGCTGAGCCAAACTTTAATTTATTATTCTCGGTTATGTGCTACATCATCTAATCTTTTAGCAACGTTTCCAAGATTTTCTAAGTAAGACTAAATGGGGTTATTAGTTGAAAGTCTTCCAATGACGTAACTTGGCTGTATTTTATGAAAAGGCATAATGTGCGATCCCTTCCATGAACTGGGAAAGGTTTCACTTTAGGATGTCAGATTAAACATCTTACAGAGAAGGAAGAATATCTTACGCAATACCTCGAGTGAAAAGACGTCGAGGGACCACTTGGAGGAGAAGGCAGTGTAGAAATTCAGAGGATTACTAAAACCAAATTCTCAGGAAAATAATTAATGGATTTGGTGATTATAATAACATGCTGGGTGGACATATGAATATTAAGCTGAGAATAAGATGGTCTATTTGAGACAAGTGCTTCAATTCTTTGATCTTTCGGTATGACATCACGAAATAGGAAAAGTTTTTATATTTTCCATATAATTTTTGGCTTCTCTTCTGTCTGGCAAACGTCTCACTGGTAGAAACGTTTACATTCCTGATAGGGAATATTAGAAATGTTTCCACCAAGTTATTTTTCCAGGCTGAAGATAATAATAGGATTTCTATATCAGCCGTATATCGCTCGGATATCAAAATGTCGAGATACATATATCGACTGTATATCGATTTTTCCTCTTTGCCGATATATGCCTAATATCGAAATGTCGAGATTTGTCGAAATAGATGAAAAAGGGTCGGATACTTCCTACGCTACCCTCCATTTAAAACGATTACATACAGAACGCCCATTATTATTCCTTTTACCGTGACCACCAACAACGTAACCATTACTTCCCTTCCTATTTAGCTCGCGTATACGCCATTACAGTCGCATTTTTCCCCCTTTTCTCAACGTTTTGTAAAAAAATGTAAACACACAGTTGATGGGAAATATAAAAAATGTGTATTATAAAATGTCCATAATAATATATGTACAATAATTTGATATTAGTCAACTTAATATAAACAATACGTGGATGTGGATAACGTTCAATCAGGGGTTAGGCGGGTTGCCAAGATGGGGGTTTGGAGTGGAGGTGGCTAGTTCTGGGTGGCATTCTAAAAAATAGACAGTTGAGCAATATAAAAGCAAATCAACTGACCATAAAAGGGTTATTCAGGAACTTTCCTTTGAACCCTCTTGCCGGCGGCGTCGAGGGACCTTTTCAGGCGCCTTACAAATGCGGCCGCCAAATCATAAATATTAAGACGGCCACCACCATTTCACCTAACGTACAGTTCTTAAATTGTTTGAAATTAACAAGATACGTTATAACCCACCATCAAGACCGCATTAGCAAGCGTGGTGGTGGTTGTCTTCTCTATATTAAAGCTTCATTTAAGCACTTCCCATTTGATCTAGATGTTACGTCATTCTCTGGTAATTACTGCTTCGCATCCACTATCCTGTCGCCCCGGCAAAGGCGATTCTC
>WEDG01005999.1:0-190927 GCA_017591395.1 Schistocephalus solidus
AGAGATGGACCGAGAGACAAGGAGACCGGAATGGCCATTTCTGGCTTATTAGCCGTCATCAGCCAGTCATGCAATCCCAAAGTGTGGCACACCTGGGATTCGAACCCGCGACCTTTGGTGATTTGAGTCGAACGCTCTACCATTGAGCCACGGGCTCGTTGTTTTGTAAGTTGTGATCGGGATATGATGATAGTGTGGGGCTCACCGATCTGCTTAAGGAACATGCATGTTCCGTTGTGCCCTGGAGCTCAGACTAGAGCCCTCGCAGGCGGTCGCATAGCGACGTGTAGCATATGATGGAATGGAACCGACAAAGAGACAAAGGGGAGACCGGAATGGCCATTTTCTGGCTTATTATGCCGTCATCAGCCAGTCATGCAATCCCAAGTGTGGCACACCTGGGATTCGAACCCGCGACCTTTGGTATTTGAGTCAGACGCTCTACCATTGAGCCACGGGCTCGTTGTTTATCGGTTGTGATCGAGGAATATGATGATGAGTGTGGGGCTCACGCAGTCTGCTTAAGGAACATGCATGTTCCGTTGTGCCCTAGACTCCAGACTAGAGCCCTCGCAGGCAGTCGCGACATGTAGCATATGATGGGTATGACTGGCTGATCAGGGGGCTAATAAGCCAGAAATGGCCCTTCCAGTCCTTGTCTTTGTCAGGGACAGACCATCATGTGTCGCTGTGAGCCGCCTGCGGGGCTCTAGTCTGAGCTCCGGGAATAACAACGGAACATGCATGTTCCTTAAGCAGATCGGTGGGCCCACACTGTAATCATGTTCGATCCTGACCGACAAAGAGCAACATTACGTGGCTCAAATGGTAAGAGCGTTCGACTCCAAATGCCAAAGGTCGCGGGTTCAGATCCCGGGTGTGCCACACTTAGGATTGGGTATGACTGGCTGATGACGGCTAATAAGCCAGAAATGGCCGTTCCGGTCTCCTTGTCGTTGTCGATTGGATGCTGCGTGTCGCTGTGGGCCATGGGGGCTCCTGGCCTGAGCTCCAGGAACGCAACGGAACATGCATGTTCGCCAAGCAGATCGGTGAGCTGTCGTCATGTTCGATCTGGCCGACAGACGAAGCGGGCCCGTTGTCCAGGTGGTGGAGGCGTTCGGGCTCGGAATGCCCAGGGTCGGCGGGTTCGGATCCCGGGTTGTACGCGGGTTGGTCGGGCCTTTGTTTGAACATTGGTGGGTTAAGCACGATTAACGATGGGTTCCGTTCCGTCGTATGCGTGATGGCTGTGGGCCGCGGGAATCTGGTACCGAACCGGACACTGACGGACGTGGCCCGGATCGGTTGGTTACGCTGTCGTCATGTTGGGTCGTGGACAGAACCCGGCAGATGGTGAATAAGATGGTGGGCGTTCGTCGGGTACTTGGGGTCGGGTTCCGGATCGGGTTGTTGCGGGTTGGATGGGCTTCGAACGGTGGTGGTGGTGGAACAGGTTATGGCGTGTCTTTGTCCGGTTCCATTTCCATCGCCCATGCTACATGTCGCTTCGCCGACCCGCCTGCGAGGCTCTGAGTCGATACAACGGAACATGCATGTTCCTTAGCAAATCGGTGAACACACTATCATATATATATATATATATATATATGTTTGACATGTTTAGATTACTGCTGTGGTTTGCCATATCTCGGGAAGGGTTAGCATGACAGTGAGATTGTACTTCATTCAGTATAGATGAAGCGGCTGTTGTTGGTTTGGCAGGTGCGAATTGATGAGCCAGGCACACAGGCCTTCGTAATGAGTGTCAAGAGTGCCAGGCTTTGAGGAATTTTCGCACCTGCTTGCTGTTTATCATTATGACCACTTCGGTTTCATTCCAATTGAAACTATGCTCGAACTCAAGCGCGGACGCGAACACGGGTGACGAAGGTTCACGTCAGCAGATGGCTAGATTATGTTCGTTAAAACGCGTCCCAATTCGTCGGCCAATATTACCAAGATAAGTGCAAGAGCAGTTAGAACATTAAATGTGGTAGATGACAATAGTTTGCTGCTCTTTGGGTATGGGATCTTTTATTCTGGATAGTTTTGTGCGCAGTTAGGATGCCAAATCGGTTACATTGTCGGAAGATCGCTTTGGAGATGCCATGCATATAGGGAAGGGAGTACAATTTACGCGTTTGTGATTCTCCATTAGAGCCGAAGGTCATCTGACCATTTACTTTTTCCTTTAGTCATTTCGCCTGGCGACGGGTTGGTTTGACGCACTTGAAAATTCACGATTACAACTCCATTTTCCGATGAGCTTTTTTTCTTCACTATATCATCTCGGAATGCACTCGACCTGAGCTATTCATACATATTTTTTTACAAAATGTTTACTTTTATAGTGGATGTTTTCTGAGGTTATAAAGCCCTAGACTGTTGTAAAGGGTGGATATTTTGACAGTGATAGCACCTCGATCGATCGCATGCATGTTTGTTAGGTGTAACCTCCAGTCACATCGGAGCACAGAGGCCCTGACAATGTCCCGATCCTCGCAGACTGACCTCGTAATCAACCGTGGCAGTATGCCCTCTCCACCATCGAGACGCAGCGAGACTCGATCGGCGAGCCGCGAACGTGAGTGGCGGGGTTGGATTCGTTTGGTGAAGCCGACGCCAAACGACTCCTTTGGTATTGGTCTATCTGAGGGTCTCTCCTCGAGGGGCATTTACGTGAGTGCTATTCGACCGCGCTCGATTGCTGACCTCTCCGGACTGCTTCATCTCTACGACCGCATTATCAAGGTGAGCATGTGTTTGCAGAACCTATTGGGAAATGACAGTTGAGCCTGAAATTCAACTAACTAGACTTTTTGATTCTGGATAAGGCATTCCAGAAGTTCACATCGCTAGTAAATTATGCACAGTTTGCTGGACTTCATTGAACCGATGAACAAACCGCCAAGGAATAATGATATCTCATACGAATGAAAATGCAGCCTGGTTTCCAAATAGAAATAAGATAATCCTACTACAAATTAAAAAGGATGCATTCAAATAACCATGTTAAAGAAACGGGCTAGTTTATTTCTGAGATTTGAACCAAATTGCCCGAAACTACTTTTTGCAAAGAAATTGGCTTCCTTAACAAATTTACTAGCGAAGGCTCGTACCCTGGAATTATTTTGGAAATGGAGAAACGACAGTCCGTGAAAAACCTATGGCCATTTACAACTTGTGGTAACAGGGATATGGCGGTTGCAGTTGAAATTTTTAGGATTTAACGTAAACACTCACATAGTAAATTAACTTGGACTTTAAAATTCTGCTTTGAGAGACTCGCGTCCAGTGTCTTTCAGCGATTTCTAATCAAAAGAAGCCTCTCAAAACTAATCTAAGCTAAAACCATGCAAATGATTCATCGGTTGAGTGGAATTTATTTCCGACACATAATTCTTCATAGATTGGCTGCCTTTTGTAAACAATTTAGACAGCTGAAGGCTATTTTTGAATTTTAAAGATTCGTCTATATCACCTAGAATAAATTATACTAACCCAGACTATGGGCATAAATAAATCACCCAGTTACAAAGCATGCATCCTCGGATGCAAATGGACTGTTAAATTTCCAAATCTGTATTGGTTGCTTCCTACTCCGCTCAACAGAGTTTCGTCAAAGGAGACATTTGTTTATTAAAAGCAGGCCCGCAAATAAAAAAATTTTAAAAAATCAAAAGCCAGTTAATAAATTAGCTTTAATTTTCCTTGCTAGCTAGGGGAATAAAGGGAGGCCTCTGATCACTGTGTCTTTTTTTATAAATTTTAATCAAAACTTTATTTTCAGACTATAAATGTTTACCGTTGCATTCGACCTCTAACTATCAGGTCGCGGATTCGAGTTTCAGGTACCGCAACACCTGGGGTTTGGATAAAGCTGGCTGATTACCGCTTTCAAGCCAGATATGGCCATTTCAATCTTCTTATTCTTTTTCGGTGTTCTTCTTTTACCGGAAACTACTCCTTCCAGAGAAGCAAAACGGGAAGCTGGAATGTTACTCCCTAGTCTCTCGGCATATTAATACAAGTTCTGGAGGAACTAGATTAGGCTAAATTTCCAAACATGCAGTTCTAGTAGCCAGTGAAGTACCTTTCACTGTAAAATAGTTCTTTGTTTAGACGATTACTCTTACACTACACCCTAGCAGCGCGTTAAAAGACGACAAATGTGTAATGGAAAGACAAATTGTTAACAATTTCATTGGTTTATTTGCAATTCTTTCACTCCCGGAATTAGTTAGGATACAGTTTCATGCATCATAGACACGATAATGAAATGAGGAGAAGAAGCGAAATGCAACTTGTGCTCTGCAGCCAAACCTTAACAGACATGCACCTGCATTTTTTCGCAAAAATCAGACATTTGATTCCTTTCTCGAAGAATCGGCCCTGGTCGAACATTTTAACTAACGTAAAAATAGTGAGTGCATTGTAAACTTGGCTCTGTCAATGAGGTAGCACTTAAAGTTCATACGAAGTCAGGATTATTCCGAAAGTCTGAAATTTGCTGATGAGTGGAGCAATTAGCCTAACTGTCAGAATTACTGACTGAGCTTTTGCGAATTACATTTGAATTCTTAACAAACTGCATTCGAAGAAACATGAAACAACCCCATAATAGTGTATATTCCTTTAACAGAAAACCAGTACAACGTCATATGCTAGGAAAAAATCTAAATATGACGCGTTATCGTACACATTTATCTTATCAAATAACTGATATTGGGGAAGGTCAACAATCGTATTTTAAAATTTACAGAAAAACTTGAGGCCTTTTGGTAAGTATTATGCTGCTAATTCGTGCTAATTTTAGCCTCATTCTGAAGTGATTCGTTACAAAGATTGGCAGCATTATAGCTGACCGCCAGTTGCCTCGAAACTAAGACACTTCGAAATGGAATCGCAAATGCACCAGACTATGAGGATGGAGTCACATGGTGCAAATGCGAAGTGGAGGGGTAAAACTTCCTGACACAAATAACTTAGCGGATGTTAACTATCAATTCCCATCGGGAAAAAATGGTCCATATCTGCCATTTTTGCAACAGTCACCTTAAGTTGCGCGTTAATTCCCCTTTTCGTAGCATGCAGAGAAGGATACTCCGAAGCAAATTTAAATGGAGGGAGATTATGAAAATAAGTGGGAACTTTCTGTTTTGCTTTGGTCTAATCAAATTTTTCTTCAGAATATTTTATCCACGGAAGCAGACGGTTGCATAGTACAGGGAACTGGGCTTCCCGCATTCCATATTGTTAAACTGTTATTTGGTTTTACAAAAATTATTGAATAGGGTGAAACTGAAATGAGCCTGTTGACTCCGTAAGAGATGCCTCACGACAGGTTTTGCTGCATCAGACCTTATATGACTGATATGAAGCCATTTCAGCCCCAATATCAGCCAGGGTCGAAAACAAATCAATCCAGAATTTTATCATTTATTTCACACAGAAAGCAGCAAATGAAACCTAACCATACATGCCAATAACCGAGCGACGGCTTGCACCCAGAAAAATGCTGTCGGCCAGTAGTTAAACAGAACATGCAGTCATTTATGTTGGATGAAAAAACTGAAGAACATTTCAGGGCACGAACGTATTTTGCGACACAACTCAGGGAACAAAAGATAGGTCAGCGTGTACTACACAACCGTACTACATGCCAACGTAACCTTAACTCCATCCATTTTACACGTTAATGTTAGCATTTGCTGCCCAGTTAGTAGTGTCACAGAATACTTCGTTGGCGGTAGGGTGACCGAAGTATCGAGTCAAATGGGAAATTTCCAAGCAGCGACTATTAGGACGCCATGGTAGTTTCAAGACGCGTCTATTTTACTTTGAAAAGGAAAGAGCTCGCAGACCGAGATTTAAGCTTACTCATGTCAAGGATCCAAATAAAAGTGCGGCAGGTCAGCTGGGAATGATATCGCGCATAGTAGTCGGCGTAAGGTAAAGCCACCGGATCTCGCAATCCGCACACTTGTCGGGCCATAAACAATTGTGCAAAACCAATAACCCGACATCGATTGCTAAACCTAACGAAAAAATCGATAGGGTTAGCTCCATCCATAAAAATCCTATTACCACTGGTTCCGTATTACTCACTGACCATGTTCCTTGTTCCCTGAGTTGGGTTGCATCTTACATTCTTGCCCCTTTCAGCATCGGTTGTCTTCCTTTAACGCTTCACTTATTCACGATTGGCATCGTAGCTCTGTCTGGTGTTGGTTTTGTGAATACTTCCCACTCAGTCTCATTAGTGCTTCAAAAAGCAGCAGTCTGTCAAACGTCATGAGAGCAAGACTGATGACCGGTTTTCTGCTGCTTTGTTCTTATTTGTTAGTTTAAGAAAAAAAACATTTATACTGCTTTTAACTGCCGATGCATCTGTTGCGGGGGCGGGGCACTGGCATTCACGTTAGTTCGCCAACTTCTTCCACCCCTCCCCGGTCCCTCCTGTGCATGCGTCCTTCTTGCCCGCCTTGCTCGTCCTTTTTTGCGTAATCCGGTTGACTATGAGCCTAAAGTTTGTGGAAGGAATTAGGGACATATCTCCGATTCCTGCTTCCCCTGCCACATCAAGTCCCGACGGATGCAATCAGATTAATTGAATGCCGCCTACTCGCGCGCAAAATTCGGGCGCACGCGCGCGCGTGCAAAGCTTCTTTCGAGAAACGCGCCTGCGCTGAGAATGAGACTCTTGAGAACAACTTTTTTGGAAGAATGACAATGATAATCAAAGTTGACGGGACGAACCAGTGACAGAAAGCTACATTCCCCGCAGAGCTGAAACTATTTTTTTTCAGAAGGCTAACTTACACTGAAATAAATGAAGATTGGGTTAAAGTAGACTGGGTAACGGTTCTACTCAACGGAGGTTGTAAGGTCATCTTCAGAGCCAGGTTAAGGATTATCTATTAATTCCTAGTTGACAAGACCGTGTGCTTCTGATGGTCTCTGCTATATCTTTAGAACGGTTGATTCAGTATCCTCTGACATATTCGGCTTTTTTTCCGTGGAGTAGCCGTTATCTTGGATTTTGTCCCAATCCGATGGTACGGAAATAAGGGAAATCACCGTCACAACAGGATTAAGCATATTCATTGGAGTATATGCGTTATTAAAACTAGGAAGATGGAGAAAATCACACAGGGAACGAGACATAATCGATGTCCCTAATTTAAGCCTACTGAAATTCGCGGAAATGGTCACAATGACCTTTACCTTTTCAGTCTGTTGGCCGTTCACCATAAATACTCATATGATTAATGGCCATAAGTAAATAATTCCAGAAAGCATAAGAGATCGGTGAAATAATTCTACTAGCTGGATATCTTTTGAAACACCGGTAAGTTATGACCGCAGCAACTCCGTCAAGTAGGGCACAACAAGTATCTAGGCAGTGTGTTCTTGTATCTTTTGCTGGTAAAATTTACAAACTTTCTGAGTCTTGGAGATCATACCTGCTACAAATACGTCTAAGTAACTGCTAGTTATGTCCAAAACCTGACCAATTAATGTTTTTCATTAAAGCGTGCACCATTGAAGTATGACAGGGGAATATAGACCCCTGTATTACAAGTGACCTTGGCCGAAATTGCAGGGGAAGTTTGTATGAAGGTTATTTCTATACTTAGTGTTCGATTTAGAGATAGGGTTAAAATCAAGAGAATAGGCGCCTGTCTGGGATTTAGCGCAAGGTCACCTGTACTACGAGCCATAACTAGTTCCCTATCTAATCCTTCTGGAAGTCATCTAACTAACCTTTGCGTACAGAACTATGGACGCCACCTGTACTACCGATGGTCTTACGCTAAATTCCACGGAAAACCCCCCTAACTATAACAATAATCCTCAGAGTCCTTCCTAACCCTCCTAGCACTAAGCCGAACCCCTCCTCTCGCAAGACCACCTGTAATACCGAGGGCCATATTCCCGCATCCAACCCACATAATTAATTAAATTAAAATCTAGCCCTTTCCCTTTTTCCTATCCTCTTTGATTCACGTAAAGAAACAACCTCCCTGAGGACGCGGATTGGACCACCTTTTCTCCGCTGAAGCATATTTTAGGGGTTTTTAAGACAAAAGGCTCATTTCAAACCCATAATCCATACATTCTGATTCGACATTAAACGGTCACTACTTTGTTAACCAACTCATTCACCAATATAAGGGATGAAATTCCATTAAACGCGCCATTGTATATGTCCGCATTATGCATGCAATTAAGACTGACTTACTTGCGTGTCAGTAGATTAAGGCAATTTTTCCAGCTTTGTCAAGTGCAGCCTATCATTCTCAAATGTCATTTTAATAGTTGTTTTCTAAGAACAAAAAATCGAAGCCCACCTTTGGCTACTAAAGCGTGTTCTCACTCAAAAAGTCACATTTTCTTCCACTTTTCAGGACCTTTCTATTGGTCCAGAGAATAAGAGTAAAATTTCAGCATTAAACTTAAAGCAGGGGTACGCCCCGCCCAAATAATGTTCCTTTTTCACTGAGAAAGGTAACTGCGCGTAGTTGGCCTGATTTCGACTCTCACGCATTTATCTGATCAAAATTCCATTCTGTGTATGCATAGGAGTCCTTGTGCTTGTTAACCGAGGCAAAGCGCGTTAGAGCAGAATGGCACTCGACTGCTAAATTCCACTACTTCCAGTTTGGTTCTGTCTCGCCCCCTTTCAGTGCAAAATTGGAGGCTCAAAAATAACATCGTCTTTATCTGACTTTAGCTAATCCATCGTATTGCGTTTCTCCGTTTTTACGAACTGACTGCATGTTTGTTTGTAGGTGAACGATGTGTCGGTACGAAACAAAACGTGTCGCGATGCCGTCAACCTCATTCGGCGATCTACGCACATCCTTGATCTCTTTATACATCGTCGTCGGTGAGCTTAGCGCAGCGAGTGCCTTTACCTCAAAAGTATCCTTCCAGCAAATCGGGACAAAAACACTGCTTCCACCCAGTCTGTTCGAAGTAACTTCCCAATGTAAAAATAACAGCTCAAATTATTCATTCCCCTGTGATGAAAAAGTTATGGTAGTCTGATCGATGGCATTTACTTCGCGTGCCCGCGCCTACAATTATACGGACACGCATCGGAGACTGGAGAGAAGCCAATGGCTGCTTTGACTCGAAGGGTCCTTGATTTTCGACGTTCCGTTATTGCTGTCATTTTCACTGAACACCTTTTTGAAAGTTTATAGAAATCCGGCATATCTCGGTGCCTGTGCGTCTGTCAAGTGCCGAAATGTTTTCGTGAGGGACCCTCACGAAAAGCCTTCAACATTGCATTGTAGTCTTTCATCCCCATTGGCTCCACTCGGCTTTCTCTCTCTCCTCCCCTCCCGTATTGTTCAATCATCTCTGTTTGTTGACTCCCCACCTGCTCTGGAAGCTTCTGTTTACGCTCCCTCCCCTCCTGACCCTTCTCCACCTCAAATCTCTATCCCCTCTTCTTCCCGACTTCACCCCTTCCTTTTATTTGGCAATCCCCTTAGTGGGCGTGTTTGGGCAGTACTGTCTGTTTGCCCAAATGCTGGATGCATTCAATTTCGGTCTTCAGCAGGCCAGTAACCTGTGGTTATCCCATAGTTGATGTATCGTTCTGCTTTCCACACCTACCTTAAGATTGACTAGCGAGCCAGTGGCGGTTGACAGTTCACACTGCTTCGCCTTTCCCCTACTTATGTCCACTTTAAGTGAGTCCATTCCCAAACCTGTGGACGATCTGCTAGCTATAGAGAACCCAGCACAGATAAGATTGAGATTCAATCGGCTTCCCAAAAATTATTTAATTTTGCCAACTGACATGCCCTTTGTGTTTTTTGTTGAATTAATTTTAGGTTCTGGGCTGCATCCTTGTCTAGAGAGTGTCAGAGAGACGTAGATAGAGGATAAGTAGGCATGAGACAATTTTGAAGAATAATTGTGCTAAAGTTGAGAATTACTAGCTTAGGGCTCCCCTCCCTCTTTGAAAAATGCTATCTGAATCTCAGAAAACGACGTCAATTTTTTGCTGCCACGTGATTCCTTTTCAGTTCACTTTTGTGGTTGTTAGTGCTCAAAATAAAATGGCCTGGCTGACGCATGCTTAGTCATTTTGTCAAAGAGCTAGTCGAAAGCGAGATGCTACGTTGTCAGCGATCTCAAAACTTGAAAAGCTTCAAATTTCTCATTACTCTATTTCAGGAGTAGTTCCGTGCGGAATTGTTTCACCTACTCTGTCACCCTGTCTAGTCTGCAATTAAATGCAAGAACTGACGGGGGCCAATGAAAGCTTCCAAAGGATGTACATTGCTTACAACTTTACTTTAAGTTTCAGTTTCGGCTAAGCGGGCGCGCGCTTAATTTGTATATAGCTCTTAGCACTCATCAGTTATCCAATATGACCGAAGCATAAGTTTTGTCTTATTTGAGAAGTAAAATACCCTTGCAATCTCTAACTCCACTACATGAATTTGAAAGATACGGTTGGTGGCCCATTTCATGAAATGTTAACCGAACTTATTAAGTGTGTTTTGCATTAGGAAGGATTATAAAAGTGTGGTTTGGTATAATGACTATCGTGCAGCATAATCCTAAGATATTTCACTTTCAATGAAATGTCAGTTTTTTGAATGAGTTTAACTGTGTCAGTCTGCACACATTATAAAAATTTGCAAATTAGTTGTTATTATGTTTTATATTGGTTTTCGATTACCTTAGAAATGCAAATATATTTTATTAGAAAACTCCACCTAAATACTCTCGTACTCATTTGGAAATATGTCTGCTGTCAAGTTATTACCAGAAGAATGAATATAGTTCAGTTAAAGAAAAGATTGTTATCATTATGTTTTGTTAAGACTGTGTAATGTCCGTCCAAATAACATCGTATCCATCCGTTTACTTTTGCTCCTTGTGAAGTACACAATGTAGTTTCCATA
The DNA here is from genome assembly GCA_017591395.1 of Schistocephalus solidus. Classification (NCBI taxonomy): domain Eukaryota; kingdom Metazoa; phylum Platyhelminthes; class Cestoda; order Diphyllobothriidea; family Diphyllobothriidae; genus Schistocephalus; species Schistocephalus solidus. The sequence goes on from WEDG01005999.1 coordinate 10,938, forward strand.
TATTGCTAAATTTAAGGAACCCTCTGTGAAATGTTCTTAGTGGCATACAGGGGTATTTATTTTCCCTAAACCGGCAGCATACAACGTGTAGACGCGAAACGTTAACAGTGAATTCAACGGCGCATCGGCTCAAAATTATTCTAGAATTGAAAAACCTTTTCGATCCTACAAGTGTCCTTTTTTAATCTAACTTTTGTAGAAAACGTATTTCCTACCATATTAATAGTGGAAACAAATAGAACATTCAGTGCCTCGTTTCCGTAACCGTGATTTTATTTTGTAAAGACATCAAACAATACTGGATGAACAGCAAATAAATTAAGTGTTCCTGTTTTCCAAGTGCGATATTCCCACATGGCCGAAAAGAAGTGCATTCAAAAGATGGTAACTTGGCGTGTCTGGAATAGCTGGGGATAATGCTGCATGATAATTTCCAATATGAAACTGCTTAAGTACTCCTTCCTCAGCGAAAAAGTATTCAGAATTTCGGTTAGCATTTCATGACCTCAAATATGCATTTCAGTTTAACACATATTTTCAGGCTGGGTGCGTTTGTAGTGGCCGAAGACTTCGAATTTGGTACACACACGGGCGAGTAACGCACTTGTAGTCGTTTTAGTTGGTGCGAGTACTGCATAGAGTCGCTAAGCACCATGCCGATCACGCGAATAGATCAGTCAATAAAAGAAACCGCAGCAATGTAGGAAACGGATTCTACTAGTAAGAAAGGTATAAATGAAAGGATACAAAGAAAATAAGGGAGAGAGCGTTACATGTAGACATGTCTCTTATGGAGTGTGGGGAATTCTCTCACGACTGTTGGATAACCGGTGGGGTGTGCAACGCTGTGAGCAACTGCAGGGTCGGGACGAGGGGATGCTGATATTGAGTGGGAGACAACGATTCGATATGCGGGGACCGGGGTCAGCGTTTGAGATTGGAAGGGGGTACCGGCCTCTCCACCGACAATCGAGCGCTCCGGCCCCATCCTGGGCTCGCGCCATAAGTGTGTCTTGATGCCACTTAAACAACCTGCTCAGTCTCTTGGTGCGTTACTTGTTTGACGTCTTTTCACTTCTTTTCAAAGTTTGTGCTTTTCAGAAACTGAACTATTTAGTGGCTAAACTTTTGGGCAGCTCACATCCAACTGGTCAGAATAAGATCTGAGCTACGGATTGGATAGTTGGTCATGCCATTGGTAGTTGGCGAATTTCTTAGTCATGGTTTCCAACAATTTAAGCAGTTTGCTCCACGGTTTCGTCATATTCTCTGTTACGTAACTGGGAAAATGGAGATTCAGCCATTATTTGTACTACTTAAATGGTATTTATCGGCACATTAAGCAGGCAAATTATACGTCATTTTCGTTTTTGTGGTACTCAATGAAGTTGTAAAGATGTGTGATCTTGTAGTACTGTGAGTGGTGTTTGGACATTGTTAATATCATGATACTGTCGTCAGAGCCTCTGTAGCAATTTCCTCTTTTTTCACATCCTTTCATTCGTGATATGAGGCATTCCATAAACCCGTGCTTAACGTTCTCGATTTTGATTCGACCTTTACGAAGTGGCTTGAAACAGGCTCATTATTCAGGGAGGCTCAGGCAGCGATGACCCCATGCTGCCTGAGGGCTTCTTTTCCAGTTCCGTGGGACACTTTCTTAGCACCGCACTTCAATGTTTGTTTTTTTTGTCAGTAAAGACTTCGTTGCCGCGCGGTGAATATCATAGTGATTTACGCTGACTTCTGAGTAGTAGCACTGCAGCAATGCTTCATTTTCTGGCGCCTTTCTGCGGCTGGGCGGTTCAACTTCTTGATGCCTAAGACGTCCCAATGGTCCCAGAAAAAAAACCCTGTCAATGCGTTTCGTGAGATGTAAGAACTGTACTGTAAGCTGGTTTGCATCCACTCACCACTCGCGCACCTTTCGGTTGCCTTCTTCTCCTTCTTCTTCTTCTTCTTCTTCTTCTCAACTTGGCATAAGCAGGCAGTGAATATGCAAGCGTTCACTGAGGGATGGCAGCGTCATGGTTTGTCTATTTTACGCTTGCCATCAATCTTTGCATAGTTAACACAACTTTAGGGTGGTGCTCACTGCTATAGGCCCGAATTCCACTGATTTTGCAACATTTTTGCGTCTGAGGTGTGCATTTTCATTTTCCGTACGTGGTATCGAAATGTACTGTCAGTCGATATGACCACAAGAAAATAGTAAGATGACGAGGATGAATGGCTCGGCTGCCCAATACTACCCTAAGGTGTTTATTCTTTTCATACATTTAAATTTGACATCAAACACATCTGCCCAGAGTTACTGATGTAAAATGTACTTTTCACTTCCAAAAAGAGGAACTGAAAGGGATCCTGGATGATAAAAAGTCCCAATAAGTTGACTCGCCGCTTTAAGCCGGCTAAAACCAGTTATTGGCACATTTAAAGGAACCTTTACGGTTTTCGATACAAACAAAATCTGCAAAGCTTTTGGAGCCTACGTGAGGTCAAAACATGCATAGTTGAACCGGACTTGGAGACTCTGTATGCAGAAGCATAACATCTTAGGCCATAAGGACTGGAGGCTAACTACGAAGTGAATGAGAATTTAAAAGGCATTGCCTTAAATGAAGTGCCTTAATAACCTGCATTTGGGCTAAAGACAATTCCATATTTTGGTTTGACTGTAGTCTTATTACCGACGGCCTCCTTTAACTCGTCGTCAAAACAATTTCTCGGGAATTCCCTGTAAACTACGTGTGCATCGAGGGTAATCGGATATGAGAAGGTATTTTTTTCGCGCTTTTGGTGGAACAATCGAGCAAGCTGTGTGCTGTGACTGTGATACCTAAGTTTATGGAAGACTTCAAACGTCATCTTCGCGGGCTTATTTTGTAGCGGTGAACAGAGTATGTTCTGCTTAAATTATACATTTGCTTTCTTATGACAAATTATTCTAGGTTCCACTGGTCGCTGTATTTCTCTTTCCTTGTTGCAATGCTTCTACTTGGCATGCAGCCAATTGTCCGGTTAAAAGGGATACAAATGGTCTCCCTCAAATACACTAGGGTAAAGAGCACTATCAAGTGTCCTACATTTTTCTGAACCACATTCATCTATATCAATAGCACCTCTTTGTAAAGCACGAATTTCGTGCTAGTTTGCGCCAACAAATTGCACTGGTTCCGTGTCTAGGGCAGATCTATAATTTGTACGTGAACTGATGTACCTTAGTACCTGTTAATGACAGGGCGAACGTAGCTCATGGGGCAGATTCATTCCCCCATATTCGGATGTACGGAAACATTTCAATGCACTCGTACTTCAATTAAAAATTGAGCAAGTGACTGTGGTCATGCACACTATAACCTCGTTCTTGGAACTCTTGAAGTCATACAGGAAATTTAGTACGTTAATTCTGGGCAAGTTGCAACTAGCCAGGGACATTTTTGAGGGGAATCCAAGTGTGTAATTTTGTCAGCATGCTTTAGAATGAAATTATTTGTGCGTATATATGTTGTTTGTCTGTAAATATTGATTGAAACTTCCCACTTCCAAATTTCTAGTGGGCTATATAATCGACCTGTCTATTTCACTTTATCGTGGACGTCTGCTTATTGTTGACCCGAACAGTCATGTCCGCATGCGTGTGATCCACTAGCCCGTTGTCCAGTTAAGGTGAGACCACGTAACACAACATGTGACTGGATAGGGTGGTCAAGTAGTTTTATTTAAACCCTAGCCTGTATATTTGCTGAATACTTCCATACGTATCTGTCAAGATATTCTTACTGGCCTCTTCTCCTGGAAGCTGATGTAAGATTATTTAGTGCAGGGGTGGGTGTGCATAACCACACGTTTCCATGGATTGTTTCTAGCAGTTCAATTGTACCCTATTAATCCCGTATAAGGGCTTGTCATAATCTGCACACTTTTCTTTTTGCATAAGTTCTTGAACTTCAGTCCTGAGCCCTGACGGCGGTGTGCAGAGAAACCATCTACATAGAAATCTTTCAAATGGGGCCCTAACATGTGCAAATATCAGCATAAGTCTCAAAAAATGAACCCAGTCCCATCGGTTTCTAGTTCATTTTCAAACATCTGTCTCCCAAGGTTCCTTTTGAGGCTTTCCATTTATGGCGTTACCATGAAATCTGTGAAGAGGGCTTCTAATCAGGAATATATTAAACTGAATCATCTCCGTAGTTAGGTTTTATAGAACGGCTTTTTGGGGCAAACACACGTACCAACAATGCACCCATTTACGCCTGGCCTGATGGTTCTCCGGTAGGTGTTTAACATCGTCAGCAAACCCAGAGGCTGGTGCACATTGAAGAGAGTAGCAGACTCTATGACTTTGCCTTGGCAAACACCATTTAAAATGGAGTTAGGGTTGTGACTTACAGGTTGAATGAATATCTTCCCTGACCTACTCCAACTAAGACCAGCTTAACTCCAGTTGCTTGAATTGCTTTTTATTCGAAGGATATCAAGCCAAATTTGAGGGTTTGATCCACTTTCTGTCGAATATTTTAAACTTCATTGTTTTATTCTTTGTAGAGGTAAATTCACGCTTGTATGCCCATCTTCTTGTGATCTATATGTCATTGGTTAAATCATGTTGACCTCGCTTGGGCAATAACTTTGATTTCCAGTTTGAGCCACCACCTACAATTTTACATACGGAGGTGTCCTCATCGCATTCACATTTTGGCAAGGCTGCCTCTCGCAGAAGTACAGAAGATTGCAGAAATAAGAGCTTTACTAGCCGACGTTTCGGAGTTTTACTCGAATGCATCCTTGGAAACATAATCAGAGAAAGGTATTGAGTCGCACAAGTGATTCCATATGCCCAGGACGCCGTGGTTATGCCTCTGCCTGCTCAAAAATTAATTCCAGATTGTTGTAGGCGTTTTGAAAATGGCCTCATTACGCGCAGAAAGGTCGCTCATTTTCCGAAGTTCGTCACCGGTGTCGGTTCCTGCGCAAATGTTGCCCAGCGGCCCTGGTACCAGAAACAATGGTCATCCGCGTACTATCCTTGTGGTTAAATGCTTTACTTAGGCAAAATCATAATATACAGTGTGGAGCGGGCATCTCGTGGCGCTTAATTACCCACTAAGGACCCGAAAAGCATGGCTCGAGCAGTTCGCGGATCACTCGATTGTCATTCCTCGTGGCAAATTTTGGCCGCATCGAGTTTGTAATGTGAAGCTGAAATTCATCGAATGTGTGAGCTAATAATTTTATCGATATGTAGTGCCATACTTAGTGTCTCCAATAAATAATGCAACACACTTGCGATCCTCTATCCTTAACTGATTTTGTCTTTGATTACGGTCCTGACTGTGAACCGAAACTTCAGGATACCAAGGTTATTTTTGCAGTGACCATGTCTCGTTCGTGACAACATCCTGAATCTGAACTTTTCATTTTCACCCTCAAGTTTGTCACTGTAGATGGAATAGCAGGGTAAGAAATGAACCCCGATCAACAGACTGTGGTGGTAACTGGACATTTAAGGAGGGAAATTTAAATAAATAAATAAATAATTGTATTATATGCCAGTTTACAGGCAATATCAGAAGAAAGGTGCAGTTAGGATCAGGCTAGCAGTGAAAAAAAACTACTTAAGGAATATAGTTATTAGTTTTCCGCCTTACTTTATATTGTTCAGGAGAAAAACTGCTGCTCATGGGATGATAGCAGTTCAGAACTGGGAAGAGTTAGCATAACTGCAGTTTTTTTACAGTTTATCCGCAGTAGTTTACAGTTTCTCTGCAGTTTTTTTCCAGTTTCTCCGCCTTGTTGTTGTTATTATTTTTATTATTATGTTTATTATTATTTAGGGAAGCGGGCTTCTGAAATAAGCAGGATGCATCCACTGAAGAATTCACCGGTCGTGGGCTGCAGAGACACCACCATCGCCCCCAAGGTAATCGGGCTCAGACTTCTTGCAGTCCGTTGAGCCGGAAGATAGATCTGAACGTGTCGGCACCCAGAATTTCTGGAAGGAGTTCTGAATGCAGAAAACTGGTTATAGTTCTCTTAAACAAAGAATTAGGTTGTGGGATTTTTATATTCTGGGCAGTTTATTCCACATTGCTATGTAGTTTACCAAAAACACTGGCGATAGCTAAGTGGGAGTGTCAGTGGAAGAAATAAAAAGGCATTTTGGTGACTGCTGCACCGTGAGTGGTCAAGCTGCCTCACAGGGGTAAGGGTATTCAATGTACGACTGTTCAAAAGCTTAAACAGTAAAAATAGTTCCTTATGTAATCGGTGAGACCATAAGGGTTCGCTGTTTATAAGCTCACAGCGTTGTTGAGACGACAGATTATGCTGCTCCGACGATCAAACTCTTTAAGTAAAAAAATACTGGACTGATCCTATTTTCTTCCGTTCCCTAGGGCGCAGAAGGCTAAAGGAAAATGAGCAGTAACAAGCCAGGCCTAACGTACATTTTATAAATACGAGGCCTTATATCGATAGTTTTAAAATTTTGGAACATAAACCCGGTAGTTCTGCGTGCTTTAGAGACAATCAGGGTGCAATGGTCTGAAAGATTAAGACCATTGGAATATTATGTGCCCAGATCCTAACCAATGTCTAGCACATTTAGATCGTTGCCATCTATGATTACTTGAAGCTGATGATCGTCACCAATAACCATAACGGAACATTTGTGCCAAGAAAGGGAAAGGCGCCATGTGCAACACCACTGGGCAAAGGCTTCAAGATCGTTTTTTAGTAGTTCGAGCATGGTATCGTGATCTGCCAGCTTGTATCGATAGCCAGCTTTTAAATCAGCAGCATACATAAAGGGCCTACCATTCTGCAATAAACTTCGCACAAAAAGACAAAATAATAGCGGGCCAAGCACATTACACTGAATAACTCCATTCCACACTCGTGTGCGGTTGTAGATAATATTGGAGAGCCCAAGTAAGAAGATTTCAAGTTCAGAAGTTTACCACATTCACCGGAAGAAGACAGTTTCAGAGAAGGAGGGCATGGTAACCACGCTCAAACGCCTTAATGGAATCGAAATAGACTATGTAATGTGCAAAACCATTGTCCCTTGATTGCAGAAAATGCTCACCCATGCTGGGTCGCATTCAGTAGGTTATTCTCGTTTAAGCGATACATCATCTTATCTTTGATCAAGGTATCCAAGATTTTGGAAGCTGCGGAAATTGTGTTGATTGATCGAAAGTCGTCAAATGACGTAGATTGGCCGTGTTTGGGGATAGGCAGAATATGCAATTCCTTTCAAACACCGGGGAGGGTTTCATTTTCCAGAGCTAGATCAAATATCCTGCAAACAAATGAGAAAACATCATAATCTTCCACCTTTATAATTCGAGCCAGGAAGCCAGCTGGTCCAGGACTATGAGGTTGACAAAATCGTCGAATGGTTAATGTAACGTCCCAGAGAGCAAAATTTATGTTTTCGAGGATGGCACCAGTCCAAACCCAGATATTCGGAAGTGGAGCCATTGAATTTTCTGTACAAGAAAATGTTTAGAATATTAGCCGTCCACTTGGTCGTCAACTATCAGAGTTCGAAGGGCGTCTCGAAGGACGGGGTGCCACATTTTTTCATGATTTCTGACTGCTCGGAAGAAATTAAGCGACGTTTACCGAACAGTTTTCTAGAAATTTGACCTCATCGGCTAGCCGTTTGTCTTTTGACGGCCTCCAAGCCCTCTCAACGTACGTCGTATCAAGGGCAGAACGCAAATATCGTTTTGCGAATGGAATCGATGAGAGAGTTTATGCAACCCACGGCAAAATGATAGAGAGATGTAAAAATCATCCGTAACATTAATTATTTTATTACAGAGAGCAAAAGGAGAAATAAGTGCATCCAAAACTTCTTAAAACATATCGGTACAGGTTTCCATATTTTGAAATAGAAGGAAATCGAACCAGTCAAGGGAACTAAGATGGGGCCATAATTCTGTCGTAAGGCTGATCGAAAATCGACGAAAATGCTATATTTTTTGAAAAACTTTTCATCAGTTCGAATTTACAGAAAATCAATACATAACAGCAAGGGTCAGAGGTCAACCTAAAGGATAATTAGGTCAACGCGTTAGCTTAAAACTCTAGAGGAAACAAAAGGTGGGAAGGATTTAACAAACGTACAGCCATGAGAAATTCAGGGGTGAAAATTACCATGGCAATTGTAGATTGACCACTTGGTCTAGTTGCTTGTAAATATCGGGTTTCTCCCTTCGTATATACGCTGCTTCCAAGGAGCGCTAAGTCCGAGTTTTTCGTGCCCGAACAAGTTCTCGGAACGCTGTTTTGAGTTTGAGTGACCGCTGTGCAAATACTATTTAGTTATCGAAGACCGTGGTATTTATTTTCTTATTTAAACAGCCAATTAGGCAAATGCTCAGTGGTCCTTGTTTCCAGAACGATTGAAATCACCTGCAATCAAGCAATCATTTAAATTTAAGTCAGCCGCGGCATGAAATACCTGTGAGAGACAAAGATCGTAATCTCACTGGCATCGGGTGGACGAAAGACACAACCAATGAGTAGAGTAATTAGTTTTAACGTTATTTGAAGCAAACAGCTTTCCTAAACGGTGGTAAACTGCGGACGATCGTGCTTGCTAAACATAGATACAACTTTATCTGCCACGGCTGTGATAACGAACATTTTTAATATAATTATAACCTAGATGAGAGATTAATGACACGGTTACGGAAGGTTTTACCATGTTTCAGTTACTATAACAATTCCTGCACAGTGGATGAAGACCAGAGTCTGAAACAGGGACATATAAGTGTGCAAGCTGGTTGTTGTTTAGGGAGGGCAGCTAAGTTGCCCAATTGTTGATGGATAACTGAACACAGGGAGCGGGTGCCCCCATCGGGTTCTGGAAAAAAGGTTGTCGCACAGCAAGCGCCCGATGTGGATAAAGAGGAGTAAGATATGGAGGGGAAACGGCGGACAGAAGAACTGAGAACTACTGCTAGCTATTGGAGTTTGTTTGGGAAACACATGGGCAGGATACTACAAAATATTCCCATTAAGGTTACACAGAGGGTCAGTTGAGTCTATAGGAACAGTAGGCCCTTTCGTATTAGACCACTGGGAAAATAACCGTGGAGGGAACGTGCTGCAAAGTGGGGCGCACTGCTGCGAAATGAATAGGGGCGTCATTTCTAGACGAAAATGCTGTCATGTTTGGTTAAGCAGTCTTAATAAAGGGTTTGGGGGTAGATGGTAATGCGAGGTAGTTTGGTTCGGGGTATTTTCGGTAGTACCAGGCGATCATAGAGGCGTATTTTTCGTGTAAAAGCTAGCTTTCTTTGAGTTTCGAGTGGCTGAGACTTTAGTCGGACTTGCCTTTGGTCTAACGAGCTGCGTTGGACTTGGTATGGGAGTGTGAATAAGAGAATTATTGTTTTTTGGGATCCACCAAGATCAATTATAGTCGGTTTCCGTATAGAGTTAACTAAGGACTCAGACGACGTAGCCGTAGATGACATTGAATGCGACGTCTACAAAATGACAACAGGAGTAGTTATTTCTGTGTTGCTTTTCAACCGTTTAAACTTTTTCAGTTTCCTTGTCATTGGGGTGAGGCAAGAAGAACCTAAGCAATGCCATTTTTGACAGAATTCTCTACTACTTTCCTGTCTAGACAATATTAAGACGACTTCTATCAAGGAAAGTAGGTGACTTATATTGGGGCATTACGGCTGAGTGCGCGCAGTCACTTAGCGTGCGTGACTCTGCATTCCAAGCCATAGTTTTGCAGAAATAAATGCGCATCATTTATAGAAGAGATATGATTTAAAATATTACGCAGCATCAAATCATGCTTACGTTTTATCCATTCCTCCATTTTGGAGTTAATTACTCCAACAATTTGAAAGGCTTGTTGCGTAACTCTCTCGGAGGTACTAGTCATCGTTCCATGTAGCAGAATGCAAGATGAGTTGTAGGCTTCAGCAGCCAGATGATAAAGAGGTTCAAGGTAAACCAAAATAATTTAAGAATTTAAAATACTTGGCGAAGGCTGCGAAGTCTCGCAGGCACCAGATATATCTCCACCCATGATTCTAGTACTCAAGGATGGAGAGGAGGTTGCAAGCTTGTGACTTTTATAAGTCTATACCGGGACATCCTAAATTATCAGAGTGAATTTGGTTTAATTGAGAGAGAAGAGGAGTTAATAACTTACAAAAGTATACTTAAAAATGGCTCATACTTCACCTAATTGCTAAATAACATAGGAAACGAGAAGCCGGGTACAGATTCAAACTGCGATTACGCAAAATGCAACTCATTTATGCAATTGCATATTAAAGCAGTTACAAATACTACCAGACGGTTAAAACAACTTTTTTAAATTGAGAATTAATTGAAATTTACTGCTATTGTCAACAAATATGGTAAAAATCAAAGGTTGTCTTACGTTTAAAGTTGGCTGGGATTTCCAGCAACACGAATTCACCCTGATCTCATATACTTCTGTAGGAGTGGTCTTCTGAAAAAAAAGAATCATAAAAATTTTTGCCTAATACCTTTCCTTGTCTTGTCCTCTACTATTTTATTTTCATCCAATAGACGAGTGCATGATGAACGAATGTTTTCAAGCTGTTCATTTTTCGCATGTCTAATATTTTTGTCGCGACGGCTAAACACCTGGACAGAACTGAGCTGATAGCATGACCATCATATTTGATGATGTCCAACACCTGTCCCAAAGCACGGTGGGCGGTGAATGACACCTGAATTAGTTTCGATTGATAGCGGACTTGTCCTGCCTCAATTGCACGCTCTAAACCAACACCCAGTTGGATGCGATGTTATCACAGAAAAAAAAGAATAATGAAGGCAAGATTGGAGGTAAGAACTTGACACTGCATTTACTCAGGATTTAGAAGACTTAATCGCACCTTTCGTAATCTGTTATGAAAGTTTGCATTAAAAAGCTCTAACTTCCACTCCCTTATGCAGACAGTCGTTCGAGGATATATCCTAGCTGAGTAGGATAGACGACCTAGAAAGGACAGATTAATCCATAAAAATGGTAATTGTAATCTTACGCATTATATAGTAAGCGGACGAAATGCATAGGGCATACCATACGGGTCTTACGGGATGCTCATTTATGAAACGTCCGCATTTCATAAATTAAAAATGCAGAGAGTGGGTAAAGTGTCCCTGGATTCCCTCCCACCGTGTCAGCATTTATATTTTATTTGTATCTAGAGTACCTGTCCTACGCCAGCTGTAACAAAACAAAAAGAGAAACAGCAAAATACTATACGGAACACCTCTCCTGTGCCTCTTTTCCAGTATTTTTTGACTTCAGTATAATTCGGTATATTTAAGGTTTATAGATATTTTAAGAGAGGCCTATCATCGCATCAGAACGTAAATTTGTTTCTATACATTACTGTTAAGCAGTGTGATCAAAATTAAACACGTGTGGTGACCAAATCTGCCATTGTTGCATGACCAAACTCCAGGGATTAATTAGGCAATGTTTGGGCTAATTAAGGATATTGCTCCAAACCAAGACTCGCTGATACCTGGAGATTTCAACGCACCGATGCTCGAATGGAGCCGGTTTTGAGTAAATGGTTCACGCAATTCCTTTGATTCGGGACTCCTTAGAATGTTAAATTATCACTTTTTGGTACAGAATTGCACCTTTCCTACCAGACTCAACGAGGTTGAAATGGAAAATTGGCTGCACCTCCTCCTTTCAAAAGACCCAATAAATGCTTGCGATCTGAGGTCTATCGCATCGCTGGAATACTGTTGGTGCAGCAGTCAATTGGAACCGATTGATTTTCGGCTAAATTTCTGACTAGAAAATGTTTCCGGAATGAGAATTGAGCTATCCGTATTCAATTGGCCGGAAGTCCTTAAGGGACATCCGGATATACACTATAACATTGTGAAGGAAGTTATAAGTAATGTCATGCATTGTTAGTGCCTGACAAAAAGAGCTCAAAATCAATTTTTCCAATTTGATTAATATCGGATCTAAAGAAGGACTTAGTCAAGAAAAAAAACTAAGATATATGTCCAGATAAAAAAATCCTTATATTACGAAGATTTTCGTCGACAGCGGAACGAGCAAAGATAAAATTTCTGTAGACTGTGGTGGGAGTACAAAACGCGAATTTTAGAACGAGTCGTAGATAAGTCACAAGGGCTTTTCAGCTATATCTATAACAGGCTAAATAACAAAGAGACGATCGCAGTGTTAAAATCAAGAAACAATCAGAACATTACCGAAAACGGTGATAAGGCAGATTACCTTAGCCGTTTTTCGCATCTGTTTACACCGATGAAACGGAATTTACTGAGGTTGATTTTTCTACTGCAAAAGCGATGCAGTCATGAAAAGCATCAATGTCCCATGAGAAGGCGTGAGGTGCGAACTTATTGAACTTAAGGAATGTAAATCTCCAGATCCAAACAAATTAACAGCAAAAGCTCTGAAGGAACTAGCTTGCCGACTCTCCGGACCGCTCGCGCTATTTTCCTTTGAGCTAGTAGTCTCCCTTCGGATTTTAATTTGACAAATATGTACCCGATCCACAAGAGTGAGTCGAGAAAAATTTCTATGATCTATCAACTGGTGCACCTGACATGCCTTTGTTGTAAAGTAATGGAAAGGATCATCACATGAGCAAAAATTCGTCGAGGGGAAGTATTTCGTTAACAGTGTCCAACAGGGCTTTTGTCAAAAGCACTCATGCTTAACCAATATGATATATTCAATGGCGCTGTGTTCCCAAGCGTTAGATGAGGGCACAAGGATCGATGTCATTTACATTGACTTCAAAAAATCCTTTGTTAGTGTTTCACACCGTCGGCAACTATGAAAGGTTCGAGAAACTGGGATAAGCAGAAACTTGCGAACTCGGACAATGGACTTCTTAATCGGCTGATTGCAGTCTGTATGTATTAGCAGCGTGAAACTCAATGTCAGTGCCAGTTTGCGTGTTTCGTCGGGGTTCTCTGCTGGGTTCATTGTTGTTTTTAATTTTCGCCAACGATTGCATGAATGGACTGGCCTGCAATGGAGTGGCGTTAGCAGAAGACATCAAGGTTTGGCGAGCGATCAGATGAAATAACGATGAGCGGACCCGGCAAAAAGGACTTAACCGTTTAAATGAATGGTCCTTTAAGTGGCTACTAAAGGTTAACCTTGAGAATTGTGCGTACTGCAGCTCAAACCGAAGAAGATTAGGGTCAGTAAAAAGTCTCCTTAATACTTTCCTTAGAATAATGTACCTTTCGAATTCAAGTTAACAAAAAGACCTTGTAATCACTATTCACTCATCCATGAAGCCCTCCTCTTATTTCTCAAAAAGGCAATCGGAGTTCTTTTCACCATTAAAACAACTGTCATATATAAAACAGGCAGCTATTTGGAAACGTGTACGAAGCCTTTATTCGTTCGCAAATTGGCTATGGAATCCAGCTGTGGCGGCTCTGGCTGAAAAGGAAGATTATAAGTTGTCAGAAAAAGTTTGAAGGGTGGTGAATATCGTGAAATGCCCCAATAATTTATCATACGAATGCAGATTTCATGTGTTTAATCTTTTTCTCTTTGAATACCAGCCCATCTGAGATTTCATACAGGCCTACCAGATCGTGAGGAACCATAGCTGCTCCCTGCACTTTAATGATTTCTTTGCACTGGCCAGAACAACAGGTTTGTGTTGGAATTCCCTCAAACTTCGAGGAGCCTTATATCACCTGGGTGTCTGTACATACTCGTTTTTGCAGCATGTTGCCAGTGTCTGGAAGGCTCCTCCTGATAATCTTTTGAAGGCGGACACGACAGAGGCATTCAAACGGAAGCAAGGTGTATCTTTACTTGAAAGATACCTTTCGATCGGTCAGGAAAGCCTTGTTACACCAAATGAACGCTTTGCCCATACATGCAGATAACGATTATGACATTATTTCCCCTGTTCCTTTATCCTTCAGCGGGCCTGTGCATTAGTCTAAATATTCAAGCAAATATTTTTTCAAAGTTAATATAGAACTCCCTACCTTATAATATATTTATTTCCAGTTGAATATTTACCGTTTTTGAATAGGATTTGTAAAGGCAATATATATAACCTTAATTATGTTGAACCAACTTAAATATATATGGCAGAATATAGAATCCTGTGCAGTCACCTACAGACTTGTGCAAGTGATCATTGATTAGTTTGTTTTCCCTAAAACTTTTCACTTTCTTTGTTGCTGCTATCTCTGAAGATACACCCCTGTAGACTTTTTAAAGTTCAGAATACTTAAAAATTGCTCCAGTACTCGAACAGACTTCTCCGTTGCCCCTGCAATCTCCTAAAGCTCGAAACTCTTCATTAGCTCGTGAACAATAACGTTTATGTTTTTTGGTCAATAGGACCTCCAGTTTTTGCATTTTTGTTCGCCCATTGGAATGTAATTGGGGTAGCAGAATATTTGGCTTCATTCGTCATTCCGCCCCTAGTCTTCTTATGCTTCCATGTTTGCATGTATATTTGAAGGGTGTAAGCAAATGCGATAGAAATAATCGAACTCGACGGTCGAAATGTCACATATGTGAAGGGTAACGGGCAGTGCCCTTGACGATCAGATAAATTTACATTAACTTTTATATATTTGCAGTCAGTGCGAAGGAGTGCACATTTTAAATGTGCTCAATAAAAAATACAGCGACAGTTGAAATGAGTTGTTTCTTTCCAATGCGAAGCAGTGCGATAGAATAGTAGAGGCGGAAAGATTTTGCATGGCTGGCTGTGAGTAATAAAGTTGTAATAGACGTCTCTCTCAAATGCTATGCCATCAAACATTTTAAAATCTAAATTATCTTGGTGGTCACTGTATCCATTGGTAGCGAGTTCCACTGCTGGCCGAAAAAACTTCCTGAGTTCCGATCACGTGTGTTCGCGCCAGACCTTGTACGGATGACCTCGTAGGTGAGTTGTGCAGGCAAAGTTGAGGCAATCGTTCGGGTTCAGTCAGGAGATGCAGCCACCAATAATCCGGGATGTTCACACCGTAAGTTCACACCGTAAATCTACACCATAAGTCTACACCGTAAGGGCTTGTAAGATAGGGGAATTAAGTCAAGCTTTTTCAACCTCTCCTTGTAGGTAAATAGGAAGACGGTTGGTGTTATGGATACGGGAACTGCAGTGGATTTGTGGCCCAAGGCAAAAAGAGTGCGTAATGAAACACGCCAAAACAGGTCAAGCCGGCTGAGAAAGAGGCGTAGGAAACCAGGCTTGCAATCAGTGTGTGTCACTGCACCAAACACGCGTGAAGCCCTGACGCACGCTTTTCGCCAAAACTTTCGAGAGGTTTCCGCAAGGGGATTCCAGCGTGCGAAGCCCTAAATCAACGTGAACCACATTGCAGGCCAGAAGTTTCCAGGATGTTCTCCGCGATTTTCACGCCTTTGGCCGCAATGTTCGAGAACGCCCGAAACTCAATATATAAGCGAGAGTTTGTGAGCTAGAGATCCGCTGTTTTCTGCCGTCCATAATAAAGTGGTTTTTCCAGAAAACCCGCTTTGCCTTCTTGTCTATCACACCCGTTGGAATAGAACAGTCGATCATCGTGGTTGCCCTCCAACGCAACTGTTCAAGGATATCATTGTTTTTGTTCATCAACGGGGTTCAGGCTGGCATTCCGTAATCTTAATGGGGTCTCACGAAGACGCCAACATTTTTTCCGGAGGGTTCTGGGAGGAATATTTTAAGCGTACGTCTGAGCTGGTGCAACGTAAAAATTTTCTTATTGGCCGCATTCTTACAGTGCTCTGACAAAATTAATTTCACGGGTGTCCCCATGTACAGAACTTTGAGTGTTTCCACATCTTTAAATATTTTAGAATTTGGAATTTAAATTTGGTTAGTGCCGGGAAGGCATTGTCGAAACAAACATTCGTACCTAAATAAATTGATGACATTGTGTGCAGATGAAATGTACAAATATGTTATAATGTAGGCAGAACTTGTCCTGTTAGGGCAATAGTTAGCGATGCTTTGTAATTAATTGTGAACTAGAAAATAAGCAGTGAAATAAAACTCCTTATTTGAAAATGGAAGCAAAGTTCAATAGGCTTCCATTTTTGAATAGAAGTTAGGAGGAAATCTGCTGTGGAAAAAAGGTAAGAGGGTTGATTAGGCTAATACTGTAGCAGCATTTCAAAATGAGATAATGAAATGTCGATATGGTTCGTTCTGGATCACTAAGGCACATGAAAAATAAATCTCGTGACAAGGCGTCAGTGAACTTGAGAACTCAGAATCTCCGTATCCGGAATTGAATACTAATGATGGTAAGTACCCAACGAAACGGGATCATTATTGACTGTGTAAGTCCAAATGACTTCCATCGTTTAAATGAATGGTGGTATAAGGAGATATCATGGTTCCTGGGGGACTTGAGGTAGAGGAAAATAGTTTCAAGAAGTTCTCTTAAATTCCCGATGGTCCTTTCTCCGAGTCATGGAAAAATCTGCTAGAAAAATTTGAGGAAAATAAAAAGTTAATAGAATCAATGTTAAGATAAATGTGCAGTATTTGCTTGAATGAATATAGACTAGTTTACTACCTTATATCAATTTGTATGTTATTCTACAGAAATATATACCTAGAAGCAAAGAATAGTGAGTGTTTACACGTGGATGGAAGAGGAGGTATACCTAGTGCTGAATTTCTTAGGTTATAAGGACGACTTACGGTGGTATGGACTGGAAGTTCGGGGAGATTTGAGCTAGTATTTAGTCGAAAAAGGAGACAACTATAATATCATTAGTCACCCACTGGTGTTTTGTAGATACTTTTCGACAGGTGCTACGGCGTAGGATCACACACTTTGAAACGCTAAACTTAAGAAGCCACCTGGTTGACCAAAAATTTAGAATTTAGAATTTAGAATTTATATTTGGTTAGCACCGGGAAGGTACTGTATAAGCAAACATTAGTAACGAAATAAAGTTATGACAATGTGTGCAGATAAAATGTACAAATTCATAACTTGTCCTGCTATGTCAACAGTTAGCAATGTTTTAAAAATTAATGGTGAACTAGAAAAAAATAGGCAGTGAAAAAAAAACTCCTACCATGAAAAATGGAGGCAGAGTTCAAATAGGCCTTCATTTTCGAATAGAAGGTAGGAGAAAAACTGCTTAGGAAAAAAATGGTCAGGTGGTAGAATAGGGTAATACTGCAGTAGCATTTCAGAATGAGATAATGAAACGTCGAGGTGATTCGTTCTTGATCACTTAGGCGTATGAAACAGAATCTCACGAAAATGCGTCAATGAACTCAAGTCCTCAGCATCATAGGATCCTGAATTGAATTCTGATGATGGTTAGTATCCAAAGAAACCGCAGCATTTAAGACTGTGGACCACCGAATTCGTACGTCCTAATGACGTCATCGTTTGGAGAATGGGTGATATAAGGAGACATTATAGTTCATGGGCGTCTCGAGGTAGCGTAAATATAGTTTCAAGAGGGTTACTCAAATTCCCGATGGTCCTTTCTCCGAGTCATGGGGAAAGCTACTGGGAAAAGATGAGGAAAATAAAAGGTTAATAGAATCAGTGTTAAGATAAATGTCTTCCGATATCCATTTGCAAGCAGTTAGGGTCGTCAGCGCAGTTGACTTCAACCCATATTTTTATATCGTCGGCGAACATAAAAACTTTAAACTAAAGATAAGTGATGCAGTAATTCACATGAAGTACGAAGATAAGTGTGCGAAAATAGAACCTTGTGGGACACCAATTCCAACCTTAGCCAATTTGAAGTGGAATTGCAAACAATAACTTTCCATAAGCGCTATTAAAACAAACCTTCGATTCATTTGAACATTCTGTATTGAATTCATATTTCCCACATCTTTTTAAGAGAAATCGGTACTGTACTGTACAGGCCTATCGGCAGTCAACGAATGCAACATCTGAAGGATTCTATGTTTCTCTGACCCTCATCCAGTTCCCATGTCAGTAGAGAATACTGGAGAGAAACGAGTGACCCCGACGAAAGCCATACTGGGCAAATTACAATATGGTGTTTTCTTCCAGGAACTGTATTAGATGTCTTTTAATAATCCGCTGCATTATTTTGCAACAGATGCATTTAAAGGGGATTTATTGGTCATATTCGACATCCATCCGTGATCCTCCATTTGAATCGGGGTGACGTGGACATCCGTCCATCGTTCCGGGAATTCGCCTTCTTGGACTGACGTCTGAAATATAATCTTTAATGTTCCGCACAGTTCATTGGCTAGTTCTCGAAGAACAAGTATTTGTTTCGGAGCTGGCGATTAAGTGGGTTCGACAGGAATAATACCTCACTAAGGAAAGAGAGGGTGAGTTCAATTGGACTATGGGTGGTAGCGATGAAGAAGAATTATTAAAATTTTGAATGAAGACAGAATTAATAAAATTAGGCAGAATGGATACTTTGAATTGGTCATTATCTCCAATGCTCCGTCTAGAGACCTGAGAGCAGGGATTTGATTCCTGTTACTTTTAGTCCTCTGTATGCAGCAATACAAGACTTTGGGGTGTTGAAGAGAGTTCTGCATTCCAGTTAGTTCAATTTTACTTCGAATCCTTGCAGTCCCCTCATTACAAACCTTCGGTTGTTACTTGCCAGTAAGCCTATAGTGTTTAAAAAGAGATTTCGTTTTAAAAAGAGACCATGGGTTCCATATTCATCAATTGCGCATGGCTTTTGGTTGCCTTTCTTCTTAGATAATAATTGCGGTAAAGAATCCGCCACTGTAAGGAACTAAAAGTTCGATATTACAATGTATTTTACCACCAAGTTGAATTTCCCACGGCAACCACAAGACTTCTGATTTCATCAATTGCTAGTTATCTTTCCGAATGTTTAGCTCACCGCTTAATAGTCTGATGCTTCGTTTATACTTCTGAGTCCCTGTACTTGCACAGCAAAAGGCAAATGGATTCTTGTGATTTATCGGATACCCGAGCAATCATTAAGATTCCTGTTGTTTACAGCTCTGAAACCCATCCATACACCTTTCTTTCGATTTTTTTTGTCAAAAGTTTAGTTACTAGCGCAATTTCTATTGCGTTCGCAATTATGTAATAAACAGCTTAACTCGTCAAAAATATATATTATTCGACTTTACCCGACTTTCTGATCTGAATACACAGTTCCCTGACTATTTAAGGCCCTGTTTGAGCTTTAGAATGTGAGGATCACTGATGCAACTGAGAATGCGAGTCCCAGGGCGTAACTGCGAAGAATTTAGGGTACTCAAAGGCCCATGCCTATTTCCCTCAATAAATTGAATTGAATTCGATATGATCGCACACAAGCGATCCCATCGACTTCTTCTCAATGTGATGTTCACTTCGAATTTGTTCATACTCACTCGTGATTCAAGGTGCTTGAGTAAGATTTACGTTAAAATATGCAGAGTCGATTGATTACAGTACACCTATTACAGTTCTCTATACACATTTGGAATTGAATATTCCCTTTTACTTTGCACCAAAAAGAGGTTATATCTATGTGTCTATGACACCTGTTTACAGAAATATGCGCGCATTTTGAAATCCACGAAATTGTACTTTTCTAAATTTTCGGAAATATCAGGTATCATCGAGAAATTATACTTTACCATTATGTTGAAACATATTTGTATTCAGTTTTTTTTTGCGTCGACTATACTTAATTTGACATGGAGCTGTAGAGGGCTACATCACTGGTGACCTTGCGCTCTTACATTGCAAGCCCCACTGATGCTAGTTTGTGTCCCTCATATTCTCGGCAATTTAACGTAAATCATCCAGAAAACCTTTCTTGGGACGTCTCCTAAGTGTTTTCGTAGATACTGCTCTAAACATTCTGCAAAAAAAGCAAAAAAACGGTCAGTATAGACAGAACAGTGGTGCAGGCGGTTAAACGACCGCGTCGCAGCACGACAGCGCAGGAAGTGGCATGGCACGCGCGCGGGATTGACAGCTCAGTGCCCGATCGATTTTGCCAATAACACTGCGCACATTCTCTTGCGCCCTTAGCGACGCGTCATCGAGGTTCACTAGCAACCAATCAAATTCCAGATGCGATTAACGTACGACCGTTCGAGCCTCGAATCGTATTTCATTGCTATTAGGGGTGTCTTCGACCAGTTTTGACTTTAGATGACTCCCCTCTGTGCTCGTTAGGTTAACTGTACACATCACTTCGTTCTCATAAGTAAGAGCACTCATAAGAAGGTTGCCAGTGCACCGGAAAGCCAATAAGCTTATAGCACCATCCCCGCCTAGCCCTTTTTAGCCGTTCCGGAAAAGGAGGGGTTGGAGAGGACTATATGGATGTTTAAGTGAAAATTTTTGACATTTAAACTCACTCTGGTTCCGCCAATAGAAAATATTCCTAAGGGAGGCACTTGCCCCCACTCCATGACAAAGAACATTAGACACAAACTGTTTGCAAGAGTGACTTTATTACCAGTGAGCACAGTATATAACTTCTGCGAAAATGTGAACAATCAAAAAAATTTTCCTGTCAGCATAAGTTTTTAGTGTGCACTGAATGCAGGACGTTCTTCACCCTCAGTTGATTCCTATAATAAACAAAAATTATTAGCTGGTGAAGTATAACGACTCTATGTTAGTTGCCACGTATAGGAAAAATAAGCGTAAATGGCTCATCTTCAAAATTGAAGTAAGATTCTAGAATTTTTATATAAAATTTTGACCCAATATGAACAAATAGGCCCACTTGGTCGGATTCTAATTCATGGCAGCAATGGGAAGGCTTTACTACAGTCAATACTCGACCCATTTGAGCTACGAGGTCCCACCGAGACCCGTGAGTTTAATCACTCTTCGGTTTTTATACTCAAATACTGGCGTTAAAGATACATACTAGTTTTTAGAGTTAAAAGTAGATATGATTTATGAAATATAATTGAAGACAGGGTCCAGATATAGTTAAGTAAACTGATAGAAGAGAGAATTTGTGGAGTCATACAAGATGGACACCAGTTCCTTCGTGCAGACAACAATCATGTTGGAATGTTGACGTTTGGCTCTCCGTTCGCAGTTTTATGTGGCAAGGTGTGCGCGCCATCTGCAGTGGGGTATGAAAACATAATCCTTTCATTCACCAGGTTCTAGATCTACACCGGGCAAACCACCTTACATATAAAATATACAAAAGTTCATGAATTGTATTCGATTAAGGAATAGATAAGCCAAGGACAAATAGCTTGATTTCAGTACTTTATTGAATCCTACATACTGCAACATATTTCTGAGTTTTTGAGTACTTTATATACCAGGACGTTAAACATCTTGGTTATTTGCAGTATCCTAACGTGAATTTTTTAGTTGATAGGTTGTAACGGAAAGTAACAGGCAAGATGTCCAATACAAACAAAATGAAGACATTCTTTTATTTAAAAATTTCTGGGATGCTAGCGCAGCAAACAAAATCCCTTAATGTTCCTATGCATTTAGGTGCAGCCACAGTAGCTTGAAACAGATGTCACGTACGCAAAACAGAAAAAATATACAAACGTTTGTATCCTACATTTCCATACCTATCGGTTAAGTGCATCTCCTCACCCCATGTAACGATGTCCACTGTCCCAGGGAAAAATTTGATGAGGAGGCAACATAAGCTATGTCTTAGGCCTTTATATGGTATTCAGCAACAATTGGGACATGTTTATAAGGTTTGATCTTATGTCATCTGTGAAGTTTTGCGGCAAACTTTAATGACGCTTTTGACAGGGAGTATTTTAACGAGCTCAAAATGAAGAGCTGACCTACTATCTTATGCTTTTTATTTAAAATTGCTTTGAATCTAAGTCATTAAAGTCATATCACTTCACGAATTCTCATTTTCATTAATCTGACCCAGAAACCTATTCGACGTAGATTGTTCCGATAAAACACGTGGCCTGCAACAGTGCCTCTCTGTTAATGTAAATACGTTTTATATTTTGTCATTTTCATATAATCGTGTAAAATTCTGATGATTACCGTGCTTCTTTTATAAAATTGTTCAGTGAAACTGATCTTCTTTTTAGAAGAACTTCTACTGAACGCACGAAGTAATTTATAAGCTAGCTGTTCGGAAGATAATATCCCAAGATTTTACTGTTTAATAGTGATGGCTTTGCGTACATTTTTCACAAAAAAACATTGATATATAACGGTATGCTTTTAAAGTTTTTACAGACAGACTTACTATTTTGCACATCCACGTTAAGGGTTTGAGGAGAAGATCAGCTTCCGAATAAATAAAGACAATCGAATTCTCTAAATAAGCAACGAACCCAGCAATCAAAAACTGCGAACGCCTCAAGCAACCCGAATATCAAACTAGAAGATCCATTACAGGTTTTACCACAGTCTGTACTCCATTTAGTTACAATTATGTACAGTTAATCACCAATATCCTCCCAAATTAACCAAAATTTATAATTTGTTTTAGATTAGTGATGAATACTTCAGTCAACGTGTAATATTTAAGATCTTGAAGCACATTCCAAATATATTTCAGACTCACGGGTACGCCGATTTATGAATGAATTCCCTTGGGCCTCTGAAGAAACCTCACTCAATAAAATAATAAACTAATGAGTAGTGTGCATTTTTATATAGGTTTTTAATGATCTTACACGTTCAAATATATTTTATAGAAACCATAATCAAAAATATGGTGTACCCATTTGATAGAAATTAACGTCTTCTTCAAAGGTTATAGTTAAAATAGTGGTATGTTTCGGTTTCAAAGAATTTTTCCAATGACTGAATAATTTTGAGTCCAATCGACCATTGCCTTTTTGTTAAGGTTTTTCACTATACAAGCTTTATACCTTCCATAAAAGGAATACCATAAATTCTATTATTTAATGACGAAAATAGCATATACTGCTCATAAAATGTTTATATTGATGGAATGTATCGTATTATTTATGAGGGGGCATTAATAAACGAACAGATATGATACGATTTAAATGGACATTGTACAGTCTTAAAATATTTCATGATTAGAAACTTGTAAAGCCGAAAGATTGACTTGCTTATGGTAAAAAAAATAAAGATGTGGTTTTCTATCAAAAACGTACAATAAAAAATATTTTTGCTTTGAATTTTTATAAAGTATATTTGAATTAGCAAAGACATCGAGAATCTATAGAAAAAATGCGCATCCTTTCAGTTCTCATTTTTATTGAATGAGGTTTCTTCAGGAGACCGAAATGACCTTGGTTCAAGATTCGAAATTCTCCTGGATGTGAAATATCTTAGAATTACGCTCCACGATCATAAATATTACAATTTGACTCAAATAATTATATCTAATTTAAAAAACTATTTTAAAATTATACTTGAGTTTGCATGAGATCGGTCACTAAATGTAATAACATCCGGTCTCTACTTGGGACTTCATAATTTCTTACGGAGTTTAATAAGTGCAAAATCATTTATTTTACAGTAACACGTATGCTTCATAAAATCTACTAATGTAACTAATATTAAGCAACTTTAATAGTTAGATAATATATTATAATCTTTCGGGTAACTGCTCGTCCCTTTGGAGTGTGTTTCAAGTTTTAAACATATGAGCCTAAGCACAGCCGGGTATCTAGCTGAAAAGAAATATTTTGCGTCATCTTTTTCACACAGTCAAGTTCTTCATAGCACCCTTTCTCACTTGTTATAGAGTCTTCCGAATTATGGCTAGCCGCGTGGAACTTAAACTGACTCCTCTACCAGAGCTTGTGGACTCGCCAGATATTGATCCAAATACTCAAAGACCAAGGACGCCGAACACTGTTCCTACTGACTTTCCACTGATTCAAAGGAAAAATGTCAGAAAGGTACAAATTTGAACCTCCAGTTTCAGTTTCCAAAGGGATTATATCAAAACTTTTAGCATATTATTTAGCTCTATAATGGTCAATTGGCGTGATATATTACAGTCTGCCGTCTATTTTAACGTGTATAAACGAGTTATCTACTGTCTGTTACACTTATGGCATTTGTATTTGTTCCAAAATCCTTTCCAAATTCCTGTTAATAGCGTTCACTTAAGGACATTAACCTTATTCATTTATAGCATTCAGCAGCACATCAAAATGGGATAAAAATATTAGTCACGCAAGTTCCTTATTTTAGTAGAGGTACTTTTGATGCATGTGAGGCTAAGCACTTCAACAAATAAATATCTTCAGTAGTATGCAAACGTTTAATTTTATTTCAAATAGAAAACCCATCGTCATATTTCATGTGCTACTTAACTCGGCCCCAATCTATTGTCTACTGCTTTTCCGAAAGTGACCCCGAACGTGATGATTTCCTGCACCAGTGGTCACCTAACTTTCATGCAAGCAGCTGCAGTCCTTAACCAGCTTCATATCCAACTCGTTAACTTAATCCTCTCCTGTACGGATAATATGAATCTGCAAGGCAGCTTTTGGTATAAGGTTGGCAGAGGCAATGGGTATCCCTGAATGAAAAGCTTTATGGGATTTCTTATCAATCGGTAGCCAACGCCTGTCCATCACTCGGTCAACGGACTTCGGTCTGTCTTCAAAGTCTTCCCTAAGGCCCAAATTAATATGAGGTGCCGTAGTCAACGAAAAAATGTATCTATAAGAACCCTTACTCTTCTTACTTAAAAGTGTTTATTCGAAAACTCTTGTTGGCTGCATCCGATTAAAATACGGCCGATGAATATTTTTGCCAAATAACGTTTCGTAAATTATAACGGTACCCACTTTATTCCTATCCCAGCTGATTCAATTACTTCTTAGCTTTGTATTTTTCTCAGTTATATTTCATTCAGTTTTTAATTTTTAACCAATAGCGCAGGCGCTGTTTTCAGTCCAAAATATGCACACATTACTTTTAGCATGGTATATTATCTTTGAAGCCATTTATTTCTAAAACTCTGTAATAATAATAGTATTTTCTTTAAAGCCCACGCATTTATTTCGTCCAAAGCGACACAGCATACAGTGTTGAACATTGTGATCGAAGAAGTCGGTGTAAAGTCGGCAGCTCTCTGTAAATCATTCAACACCATCTTCAACTAAGGACATTTCTGGAAGTGTGAATTTTGTCCATCTGCGGCCAGCAGGTGATGGCTGTTCGTTACCCTGCCACCAAAGATTGGAATTAGGTTGCTTGCGGGCGCCAATCAGATTGATACGCCTCGACTTTCGCTCTATAAATACCCGGCTTATACAAACCGGAAACTACATGACGGAAGGCATCGGTAGAATCTCGGTTTCATGGTGCTGTAGCAGTTTCAGCTCCCCTGATTAACACCTATGTCATGCGTCTTTATACATACTCGTTTAGTTCACAGTCAACAAATTTGATCCGTTGTAAGTTTACATTATACTGGTTTTGATAATGTATTTTAGTGCATTGAACTTGTTCGACCCAAAGTGCGACGTTATCTACTTACGATCATTATGAGCTAATATATATGTCCGTACATTGCCCTAAGACTACCCAAGTGCGCCTCAAAATGTTAACGGTGCAAAAACCTAATTACTTCAGTAACGTCTTATTGAGACGAATGAAAGCACCGAACTTCACTATCACTTTCATTGTTGCAGATCGCAAATACTTTTTTTACATGCACGGAGCCCTGCAAATATGCGGGAGATTTTCGGCGCCATAGACGTACCTATATGATACCCAAGGAAGTGCTCTACATGCAGGATCGGCGAGATGTCTTCTGGGTTGGGCCGGAATGGAGCAGAAAATCTGAATATCAGCATGACGGGGCACCGCCAAGTGCAGTTCTACCGTGGCCACGAGAACAAGCCGGTTTGTTGATTGTTTTCAGCATCTTTGAAAGATTTCGTATGTTGAACATGTATGTACTGCAGTCCAATTGCTACTTTGCGACCGGAACACGAATCCTGGGCATAGTGCTATAGAAGGGAGGATCCTTTTTTGCCAAAGTAATCAAGTCTACTAAAAGGTAATATGTAGTAATTTTTTTATGATATAAAACATTGAAATGTCGAATTTCACTAGTTAGCATAAACCCATGGGTGGATATGGGCGGTCGAGGTCTAATCTGCGTTCAGTGCTCTACCAACTGGAGGCTGTTTACTGGATATTTTCTTAGGCGATACTCTAATCCTCTTTGGACTTTCCCTGACAACCCGACTCAGTGTTAAAGTAGGTTTCTGTTTGGACTGTGACGCCAACTTTGTATGATGGTAACAAAGTAAAAATTTCAGGTAGTACGTATTTATAACAAGATTATTGTTATTTTATAAGTTCATCAGAAATTAATCACTTGTTTGAAATCCATCAGTTTCTAGGAATCCTTAAAGGCCTAGACGGAATTTTGGTATGGATAGGTGGGCTGACATCTATCAGATGCAGCAGTATAACCGCGTACTATTTAATAATCTGCACAGATGCAGCCACTAGTATACACAGGGGTTACTTCATACGTCATAAACATATTTACGCAATGTGAGTGAATAATTTATGAGGAAGGAAAAATCAACAATTTCAAAACTGCAGTATCAACCAAAAAGCACACAGTGAACGCTGGGGGACCCATCTTTGTGCCGAACCCCACGCAGCTGTCATGTAGCGGCAGAATATCGGCGTAATAGGTGTCTGGGCTTTTAACTAGTACCCGTGCTGTCAATTTGATGCATCACGTAACCCCTCAAGTGAAGATTATTTTTGGTGCAGGTCAAGTGAGTTTGAAGGAATACGTTTTCTATCTGTCTGACTTACATATGCTCAGAGTGTGTATCACAAGATGCTTGCTTCTTAGTACGACCGTGTTCTCGTCCAATTTTATGCGGTGTTCTACAGTAGACAACCTAACTCGTACAAAATGCCCAAACCTGCGAAAGATTGATAATCACTCGCAAACCGGCACCAATGCATGTATCAAAGTTTTGAAATAATAATGAACAACCTTAAGCGAATTTAAAACTTAAAGGAAATGTGAAAATTAATCTTAATTTTTTTACTATCAATCCGATTGTCGGAAGTGGATTTACCATTTTGCGTTCGTCGCCTATTTACTACTTATATTCGTCAAAAACTTCTTTATTTAAGTATTGGCACCACAAAAACTAGGGCGATAATCTTCCTTATTTCATTAAATAACTATAGACTAGCATGTTTATACTCGATTGTCTTATCTGCTCATTCCTTGGCTCGCATTTCGTGGTGTGGGGCTACAGCCCAGAAAGAGTTAGAAGGGAGAGGCATTAAGTTCGATGTCACTTTCGGAACTGAGCACCTTTTGATGCTTCTTTGAAAAGTGCTCCCTCAGAAAGTCTGCGAATGTCAGATGCTTTAAATTTATGTGATCTGCTCATAAATGTCTGCCATTTTCCCGGACGTAGCTTTATAAATAGAAATTTGCCTAATCTATGTAAAACCGAATTTCCATTATAAAAAGGACTCGAAGTTCCGTCGCTAAACGCATGTAAGAGGTAGGAAATTTAATCCATGCTTTAGGCTCGATTGAAGCAAAGGGGCGGATGCTTCGAGTGGCATTCAGTCCAAAAATACCAACCGACTGCAGAGTTGAACTTCGTTCGTAATGGTCCATAAGAAATCCTCTTTCTATGGGGTTTTACAGGGAAAAAATTGCCAGTAATAATGCAGCAGCTTTTTGCTTACAGTGCAGTTTGCAAGTAAAATGCGCTATCTTGTTGACTGTCTTAGATTTGGTGAAGCACAATGTAAATTGCTCTGTATTGGCTTTCATTAAACATGTCTCATAGGCAATCGAGAAAGAAAACAGCAAAAACTTTGGTCATAGCAATTTCCACCACTTAGAGGCTCAAATCACCAACAAGACCGTTGCCCGTGGAAGCAACTACTTGGGAATCGCAGAAAATGAAAGTTTGGATGCCTCTATGGTCGTTTGCTTTTAAAGTGCAGCATTTGAATGGACTCACTAGAGAGAAGAGGTAACTTCTAACAATTAGTGCTTTCCTGAAGTCGGCGCTATTGCTTGGTTTCTGAACCTCACGCAGTCTGGCAAGGACTATCGAAATTGTTCTCAATTCCCAAGTCCATGAATTCTCCCAACCTCATGGCACTTCCATTGTACAATACCTTTTTAATCGTCATTCACTGATAACGGCAGTTTTACATTTCTTTCACTAATAATATTTGCCCACCAGGGGAACGGGTTGAGAAACATCTGAAAAATGAGAGTCGCGACCAGTTCCTGGGGATTGAACACTACAGGCGACCACCAACGAATCTTCCGGTTAAAAGTGTAACAAAATACGGAAGAGCCACGGGAGGTTACTACGCCGAACGTTTTCCAAGTAAGACCGTTTTAGAAGCCCTGTACTTGGGATTCTGCTAGCATTTATTTTGATATTTTTGGCTGCTGACAGGAGCATTCTGGTCCTTCGGAATTTTAACGGCTGCCTGGCCCGAAATCGACCCACTTTTGGCCTGCAAAGAAGTCATTAAGGTTTCTCGAGATTCCCTCCAATTTTGTGGAGTCATTACGCGCAGTGTCAGAACATTTTCATCGCCTTCGGCTCATGTTAAGGTCTTGTCAATCCTCCTTGCGTGATTTATTGTTTGATGAGACTGCGTCGTTGAAAATGCCCACAGATAATGCGCTTTGAGTTCTGCAAGGCGGTTTGTGCAATACGTCAAAAAGAAGCCCTCACCACCTTGAAAAAACGAAGACAAGGCAGAACTGACTCACCCGCCCACCCACCCACTCGTGAAAGTCTGTGTCCCACAGTAATCGCAGTTAACAAATGTCTTCTCCTCAACTAACCCTAGTATCTGATAGAGCGGATTTTACGAGGCTTGACGATGTTGCAAGTTTATATCAGGGCTGAAATTGCAAAATGATCATAAATACCTCGTCGGGAATGTTCAGGTCAGAAAAGTTGAAGGATGAAATAAGGCCTGAGCAAATACGAAAATGGGGACATAAAATTACAAGCAACTATGCTCCAGTGATTCGTATATGGACCCACGGATAATAAGAGTTGGTAAACTCACTTGCAGGATTGTGAAATTGTGTACATTTTCAAGTTCAGTTGCAAAAATGTCGAAGAAAAAACGTCGCTACCAACAGACCGTTGATTTACTCTAAGTTAGCGATAAATTTCTGAGGAAATCAAAAAAGACAACTTATAAACTTAAAAGACGTTACCGACAAAGACAGAGAAGACTGGAATGACAATTTGTGGTTTATAAACCTTCATCAGCCAGCCATACCCAACACCAGATGGTGCGGCACCTGAAGCTTGAACCCGCGGCCTGTTTTTTAGAAGTTCAACGTTCTATCCCACTGCGGAACAGGCTCCTTGTATTGCCAGTTAGGAATTGGAATATTAAAAATAGTATACGGGCACCCACTGATCGGTCATGGGACTCACTCATCCCGTTGTGCAATTAGGGTCACTCTCGAGTCCCACCATCAGCCACGCAGCGGCTAGTGATGAAGGTGGAAAGACATTACCAACCGGAGTCTCTAACAGTAAGCACGCAAGGAACGCTGGGAGATCCAATTATGAGCCAAACTTCATCCCAGCTGTACTACGCAGCAGCAGAATACCACTGAAAACGTTTCTGGATTTTAACTAACACCTGTGCTGTCAATATGATGTCACCTGTAACCCTTATGCTACTGGCTGGCTGTTGGCAGTTTAACGAATATTACGCGGTTATCCCGCTGTGGGTGATATTCGACCCAAATATTCATGGCAACTTTCAGTCTCCACATACAAACCTTCAATCTGACTGGTTTACTTGAGGTTAGCGAGTAATTTCGGAGGAAATTAAAAAAGCAGAAAAGGAGAATGTTTGAGTAATTGCACACGACAAGCAATTGGCCATCGGTAAGCTCGAACACCTAAACGTCAACGCTTACTTAATTATTGCTAGTAGTATATTTTTCATTCAGTTTTATTAAGAGTTGCAAAGTGGCTAAGAAAACATCGATACATAAGGAAAATTGTAAAGACAATTCCATAATGACATGGGCAAAACAAGCAGCCATCGGTTAGTCAACAAAATACAGTTTAAATTCTACTCAAGTATTGTGAGTAGCATAATTACATGCAATTTCACTAGAGGGTTTGATAAGCGTCGAGTTTGCACTCGAAGGAATTCACGGTGGTAGAAAAAACAACATCCGCGTGCAGAGCGTTCCACACTGCAACCACTCTGTTACTGGAGAAGAACTTGCGTTCATCGACCCTTGCTTTACCTGTGCGTAGATTTATAGGGTAACCTCGCAAGGTGGGCGTGCTATTGAGAGTGAAAAAATCATTGGGAATAAAGCAAAAGTTCAGGCCATTCATAATGCGAAAGGTTAGTACGAGATCTCTTCGTAGTTGCCTGTAGGAAAGGGGAAATAGGTTGAGGGTCGATAGTCTGTTTTCATAGGTTAGCGATCGTAGGCCTATAGGAATTTTTGTCGTCCATCTCCAGACCTTCTCTAAAATGGTACTATCCTTGACAGTTCAAGGTCTCCATGCCTGTTTGGCATATTCTAGGTGCGGCCGCACGAAGCTTCCAAATATTTTGGAGAAATTGTCTTTGTCAAATCCCACAAAGGAGCGCCTGATGAGTTGCAATACAGACATGGCTGCCTTGGCTACCATCGTGCAGTTCAGCGTTGGTTTGAGTGACGATGTTGTCCACACACCCAAGTCGTTCTGACTGTCAACTGGTTGCAATGGTGTACCATTTAGAAAGTAAATTCTCGGGCTGGAGGCTCCAGAGCGGCCAATTTTAAGAAATTTGCACTTTCTAACATTGAACGACATAAGCCAGCGCTTTGACCAGTCCTCAAGCCTGTTCAAGTTCAGTTGCAGATGGTCTTCGTCTGCCGTATTGTCAACAAATTTCCATAATTTTATGTCGTCAGCGAACAGGAGGACATCACAGTCAAGGTCCCTGACACAGCCATTGATGAAAACAAGGAATAAGCTGGGGCCTAAAACTGAGCCCCGTGGGACGCCACTCACCAGGGTTACTTCTGAGGACTGCGGGCGTCCGACTTGTACTATTTGGGACCGTCCAATCAAAAAGCTCTGGATCCATACAAGGAGGCTTCCACGAACTCCTAGGCTGCGCAGTTTATGCAGGAGACGTTGGTGAGGAACGCTGTCGAAGACCTTTTGGAAGTAGATGTAGATGACATGCACCATTTTTCCTTCGTCGTGTGCTTTGATACAGCGTTCGAGTGAGAAGAGTACGTTCGTAAGACAAGACCTACCACTGCGAAAGCCGTGTTGGACATAGGAGAGGAGGATATTCTACTCGACGAAATGCATCAACGCTTTATTGATTATTTTATCCATGATTTTACATCAGATGAAGGTAAGGCTTACCGGTCTGTAGTTATTCAAAGACGCTCGGCTTCCATTCTTGAATAGTGGAGGGATGGTTGCGGTCTTCCAATCGGAGGATAGACACCCAGTTGCAAACGACGCCTGGAAGAGTAAGGCTAGCGGTTTGCCCATTTCAGAAACTAGCTGCTTCAACAGCTTTACCGGGATTGCATCGGGGTTTGGAGAGGTCGACTCTTTCAGGCTTAGCAACTCTTCCTGAATGATTTCTTCGGGGAAGCGGACTGTTTCCATAGTAGACATTACCTCGTCTTCAGAAGTAGACGGGAGAAATTAAGGTTTTGTTGTCACGACGGACCGGAAGAACTGAGAAAGATGTTCAGCCTTATCCCTGTCCTCTGAAATTTCCGCGCACTCAACAGTCCGCAATAGTAGGATTGGATCCTTGTTTTGCGTGCTCTGCCTTATTTAACTGTAAAGGACTTTGGGATTAATCATGGCACGGTTCAACAGATACGTTCCCTTGTGGTGGTTCCTCTTCTAAGACTCGTCGATCTCTGGCAATTATAGTTTTGACTCGGTTTCTTTGCAACTTGTAACTGTTGAGGGATTCCAGTTTCTCATCAATGCGGGATCTTTTCCATAGTTTCCTCTTCTTTTTAACTTCCTTCTTTAAGGATGGAGTCAACCAGTGAGGTCCGTTTGTTATCCTTCTTTGCATGATTAGGCACTGTTTAGATATGAGGCTGCGGACTACGTCATTGAATTGGCCCCAAGCCTCGTCGATATCGTCAGAGAATATAGAAGTCCAGTCGATAGGAGAAAGGTCATTTTTCATCTGTTTGAAATCCTCACGCCAAATACTTGGTCAGAGATCAAGTGATTGAACCGGCAAAAAGAATAATGTTTATTCCCACATGAGAACCACATGATCGCTCTTGCCTAAAGGAGGTAAACAATTCACAACTTCGATGTTGTCAGGCGACCTATTGAACATGAGGTCGAGACAGTTCATCTCGTCGGAAACAAGATGTGTTGGGTAAGAGGTAAATTGACCATTGGGCACAGAAGCTGCTGACCAAATGCTGTTTCAGGGCAGTCGGCGGAGGCGGAGTTCCACCCAACGTTAGGTGCATTAAAGTCCCCGACGATGAGATTTTGCGGCCGCGTAGCAATTACCTTGAGCTCATCCAGCAATTGGGCATCAGCTTCATGGTAGCTTCCGGGGGTTTATACACCGTTAAGATATCAAGGCTTTGAGAACCCGTTGCTCTTACGGTCAACCATAATACTTCCGTACAAATCAACTTAGACGTTTTTTTCTGAAACATGCAAGCCATTCTTTACGACTGTTACGATACCTCCACCCCTTCGATTTTCTCTGTCTCTGCGAAACAGTTGGAATCTAGGAAGTAAAAGCTCCATGTCGCCAACCTGTTCCGACAACTAGGTTTCTTTTATTGAGATAACGTCTGGGAGCCGGTCACAAATATGGCTTCTCAGTTCATCCCTTTTTGGTAGGAGGCTTAGTGCGTTAATGTATATGAAGGTCAGTTTTCAGTTCAGGCGAGATCTGTTTTCAGCCCCGACCCAGTCTACTGGAGTAACTGTTCGGTCATAGGAACCGGTTTGATCCACAGTGGGGCAGGGGGTCGTTTTACTATGTGATCTTTGTGGATTATCTGGTTCTATTGTCCTGGTACACTGCTATATAGCACTGTGCTGGTTGACTTCACCTCTAAGTTAGTCTCCAAAAATGTGCATACTACCTGAGGGCTGTCTGCATCGATCGTCATCTGTTGCATTCCTTTTACTTCTTCTGTCGGTATACCTTTATCAATTTTATTTTTCACTTGCATTTACTTGACGGGCGAGTCTTGCATATGCCCCTTCGGACTCTGGTGACCTTTCACTGTAATAGTACGAGTGGTTTTCTTCATATTTTTTTTGCAATTCGCGAAGGGCTATTGGAATTTTGTTTACAGATGTCTTAACCATCACTTTCCTCATTTCTGGTGATTCATTATGCAGGATGACCCTCGCTCTACTCCGAGTAAATATTGGCATGGTTAACGCCGGTTGGTCCTTTGAAGCAAGAGTCCTGTGGATAATTTCCTCCACATTTTTTACTTCTTCCTTTAGTTGATTCAACTTAGAGGCTTTCGCCTGACACCCATTGCATGAGTTTTCTACACAAGTCTCTTGTAGAGCATTT
Source organism: Schistocephalus solidus (assembly GCA_017591395.1). Lineage (NCBI taxonomy): Eukaryota > Metazoa > Platyhelminthes > Cestoda > Diphyllobothriidea > Diphyllobothriidae > Schistocephalus > Schistocephalus solidus. The sequence continues at coordinate 44,490 of WEDG01005999.1, forward strand.
AATAGGTTTTTAGAGCGAACCTGCGGGAGCGCGAACGTGGTGTAATGGAAAGCAGGGAGGCTTACTGCTTGCGAGTTCCCCAGTTCCAAGTTGGGGCGCGCGTCACTTTGGCATTCAAGTGCAGGCTTAGACGCTTGGCTGCCGCGCGTCTGTGGTCTAGCTGAGATAACGTCCGCGTCTCGGTTTAGCTGCCCGGGTTCAATTCGGGTTCTCGGCGGGCACTTTGCGCAATGCTTCAATGGCATTTTTCCGACTACCGTTATTGTGTAAATAACGTTTGAACGTTTCTAAGGGAAAAAATGACTTTAAACGAATAAACGATTTGCGGAAAACGACTCAGCCATTATTTGATGTTAGGAATCTTTCAGTGCTGTTGACAGAGAGGCGGTAAGAAGAAGATTGGATTTCTCACGGAAGCCTGGTTTAGATTTGTTAGAATGAACGTGTCGCAGACTAGAATCGAATTCAAAATGCCCACGAGCCGTGAGGGCGTTTAGTAGACAGATATCCCGTTAAAGGTAAATTTCCCGGACGGTCGAATATATATATATATATATATATATATATATATATATATATATATATACTGAAAATCGGCATCCCAAGAAATTTAATTAAATAAAGTTGAGTTCTTTGGGAACAAAATAACTTTATTGTGTAAATTTTCGAATCTGTTCCGATGAAGAAACATATCGAACAGAAATGAAATACCTTTTCAAATTATTTTCCCAAAATGGATATCCTCCTGACTTTGTCCGTCGATGCATGCGACTACAAAAATTAAAAAGAAAAAGGTATTTCCAGAGCTACGACCTCCCAGGCGTCAAAAACAACAAACTGGCGAACCCTCCCGTATGTAAAAATGTATCTGAGCTCGTTGAAAGACAGCTCAAGAAACAAAATATACAAATAGCGCACAAACCAACAACAACTTTGCGCACCCAGCTTGTACACCCTAAGGACAGGGTTGGCTATTTCAATAGAAAAGAAGTCGTCTACAAGATACCGTGTACCAGTTGTGATGCAGTTTATTGTGGCCAAACGGGAAAATCTCTATCCACCCGTTTACATGAACATCAGTTAGCGGTGAGGAGACGAGACCCTTTATCGCAGGTAGCCATGCACACACTGGACACAGGACACCTATTTGGATATGAGGATACCTACATCGTTGGCGCCTGCCCAACAAGAAGAGGCCGCGAATTCCTTGAGGCAATGCACTCAGACGAGGCATGCATTAACAGGCATATCGATTTAGATGCCAATTACAAATTTCTCAAGGTCAAGTGGAGGCGAAAGCAGCCACTATCGATCAGATAACTTCAAACTCCGGATGTCTATTGGCTCAAACTTTAGCCAACCATAGAATCTTGTGTTAGGCATTATTTAAGGTTAACTGTTTTCTGTACATCTCCCATTTGTCTGACGACGAACTGGGGCACCAGATTCGAAAATTTACACAATAAAGTTATTTTGTTCCCAAAGAACTCAACTTTATTTAATATATATATATGATAGTGTGGGGCTCACCGATCTGGTTAAGGAACATGCATGTTCCTTTGTGCCCTGGAGCTCAGACTAGAGCCCTCGCAGGCGGTCGCATAGCGACATGTAGCAGATCGGTGAGCCCCACACTATCATCATATTCCCGATGACAACCGACAAAAACAACGAGCCCGTGGCTCAATGGTAGTGTTCGACTCAAATACCAAAGGTCGCGGGTTCGAATACCAGGTGTGCCACACTTGGGATTGGGTATGACTGGCTGATGACGGCTAATAAGCCAGAAATGGCCATTCCGGTCTCCCTTGTCTTTGTCGGTTCAATTCCATATATATATATATATATATATATATATATATATATATATATATATATATATATATAAAAAGGTATGCTGTTGCGTACCCGGTAAATCAACAGATTGATGCGTGGCTAGTTTGTCTTTAAATGAATTGCTCCCTGGGGAGGAAACATCAGTGAGCTCGGCGTTCCACGCTGTGAACACTCTGATAGTGAAACAAAACTTACGTTCATCGATTTTCGTTGAGCTTTATTGAAAGATAAGACTGTTATGCATGGTTGGGCATTCCTTTGACATAACTTGTTGGCTTGATTTTGCTTATAGTTAGCAGAACCATTTTCTCCTTAAACATGTCCTGCGCTGTCCAGTGTTTATATCCAAATGGCCTGAACTGCTCCCCATTAACTTACTTATCGTCTTTATTTAAGCACGCGGTAAGCAATATCTATAAATAATTCACGCGTAGAGTTCCACTTACCAGCTTTTGCTCAGGCTTCCAGAGCTCAACCACTCTCGTAACTGAGAAGAACTGCACTCGATCTCGGAAGCAAGACCTTACATCCTTCCTTATATTGGTTCGAACTCGAAGCTTCCGGCAACGGCATGGGGATGACACAGGTATGTAGCGCGGCCTGAGCCGCCCCTGGGCGTACCACCACACCTGGCTTGGATCTCACAGAGTGGGAGGGCTATAAAGGCCACATTAAGAAGGAGCCATTGCAACCTGACTCTAAGTCGGTCAGTCAGCCACTCCACACAACACACATTGAACTGACAGCGAGGTCTGAGTGGACTGTTAGTTGTCAACCTTTCAAGCCACGGCACTTATCGCCCCATGATATTCTCAAGCTCAGAGGAGCCACATGGAGAAGTAGCCGAAAATCATACTTTCCTATCAATCAGACATGGAAGTAGAAAGCATGTTTATTGCTGTGTTGCGTGTGACCATCTGAGGTTCAGAAGCTGATAAGGAGAGATGTAGTCTTGTGGTATAGTCGGCGGTGTTCTACTGCAGGTGTTCATGGAGACCCATGTTGTCTAGTAGGCCCATGCGGTGCGTGAATGTGGTGGTGGTGGTGTTGGCAGGTAGGGGTGTAGGGGTACTAGTTAAGGGTAGCACCACACAGATAGCATTTGGTCGCTCCATTTGTCTCGTACAGGTGTTGAATGCTCCTGTGGCCGCCTCTAACTGGTACCCAACTCTCACCTGTGGCTCTTCGAAGTTGGGTTATTCCCAGCGGCCACACCCCGAGAACCGTCACGAACGGCGGGCTAAACCAGGTGAGGGTCTCCGGTGTTGTGTGTGCCTCCACATCCGGTATGTCTGACTCCCGAACTTCCCACCTTCCCCTCTCAAAAAGTCCTACGGTGGGCACGACAGCAACACCGTAGGCGGCCCGGACTAACTCGGGTCGCTCGCCCACTAAAACAAAACCGTGACCCATAATGGAGATAGGCAGCCACCTGGGATGTGCAAGCAGCCCTATTTAGGGATAGCACGGCTTGCCTCCTCCAGAAGGAAGGGGCTAGAAAAGGTGCCCTAAACAAATGCTGGTTATCACGTCTTCTGCAGCCGGCCGCGGCTCGCAGATCGCAAAATACGCGGTCGTAAAACTCAAACAAACAACAATACCCTCCGTCCCCATCCCCCTCGCCATACCCTCCAGGCTGTTCGGGTGAGTCCACTCACACTTGCAGCCTGGAATGTGCGTTCCCTTTTAGACAATCTTAGGAGCAACCGGCCAGATCGGAGGACGGTGCTAGTCGCTCGGGAACTGGCGCGCTACAAGGTGGACATTATTGCTCTCAGCGAGACCAGATTCTCTGAGCAGGGTCAGCTGGAGGATGTGGGTGCTGGCTACACCTTCTTCTGGAGCGGCCGGCCAAAGGCAGAGTGACGAAACGCTGGTGTTCCCTTTGCCATCCGGAATGACATCATGGGACGTCTGCCCTGTCTGCCGCAGGGTATCAATGATCGCCTGATGAGCCTCCGCCTGCCTCTTCGGGGAGACCAGTTCGCCACCATCATCAGTGCCTACGATCCCCCACTGACAAGCTCTGATGCGGTGAAGGAAAAATTCTACGAGGACCTGCACGCCCTGCTGGCGACTGTGTCGAAGGTTGACAAGTTAATTTTTCTTGGTGACTTCAACGCCCGCGTCGGGACGGACCACGCTGCCTGGCAGGGAGTGCTGGGTCCCCACGGTCACGGTAGCTGTAACGATAACGGCCTCCTTCTTCTGCGCACATGTGCGGAACACCGTCTCTTGCTGACCGATACCTTTTCCGCCTTCCGACGCGGGAGAAGGTCACGTGGATGCACCCTCGGTCGCGGCGCTGGCATCTGCTGGACTATGTTCTCGTCCGGAGGCGAGATCGACAGGACGTGCTGTTAACCAAGGCGATCCGCGATGCCGATGGTTGCACAGATCACCACCTCGTTATCTCCCAGATGCGGCTCCCACTGCAACCCCGATGAAGACCCCAAGGTAAGAGGCCAACAGGTAAGTTAAATACTATTTTATTAAATTTGCCTGCTCACTGTTTTGATATTAGCAACAAAATAACCGAAAAACTGGAGGTCCTGCATGTTCCAGCTGATAATGTTACCGTGCAGACACGATGGTGTCAACTACGAAACGTCATCCAGTCCATCGCCCTCGAAGTCCTCGGACGCGCATGCCCTCAACACCAGGACTGGTTTGACGACAATGACGCCGACATCAGTTACTTACTCGCGGAGAAGAATGGACTATACAAAGCCTACATGGACCTTCGGACTGACGCCACCAAAGCAGCTTTTTCTTCAGATGCCGGTGCCTTATACAGCAACGGCTGCGGGGGATGCAGGATGCCTGGATGATCCGAAAGGCTGAGGAAAGCTAGGGGTATGCGGACCGCAATGAAATGAAAAACTTCTTCAAAGCCATCAGGGCCATCTACGGCCCGTGTATCAAGGGGTCTGCGCCGCTGCTCAGCTCTGACGGCACAACACTGCTGACAGAGAAATAGCAAATTATGAAGAGCGTGGGCTGAGCACTTCAGAAGTGTCCTTAATTGCTCATCAGCCATCTCCGATGCTGCCATTGACCGGCTCCCTCAAGTGGACACAAAAATGGCCTGGATCTGCCGCCTTCCCTACCAGAAACCATCCGGGCCGTGCAGCAGATTTCCAGCGGTAAAGCACCGGGATCTGACGTAATCCCACCGGAAGTCTACAAGCACGGTAGGCCCCGGCTGATGGCAGAACTCACAACACTCTTCCAGAAGATGTGGCGCCAAGGACAAGTTCCTCAGGATTTCAAAGACGCGACCATCGTCCATCTCTACAAATGGAAGGGTAACCGGCAACTCTGTTATACTCACAGAGGCATCTCGTTTCTCAACATCGCCGGGAAGATCTTCGCCCGTATCCTTCTCAATCGTCTGAACGGTCACCTAGAGCAAGGCCTGCTCCCGGAAAGCCAATGTGGCTTCCGCCGACATCGCGAAACAACCGATATGATCTTTACCGCCCACCATCTACAAGATAAGCGCCAGGAGATGCGAACTCACCTATACACTACCTTCGTGGATCTAACGAAAGTCTTTGACACGGTGAATCGTGACGGACTGTGGAAAGTCGTGCAGAAAATTGGTTGTCCTGAGCGATTCACGCACATAGTGCGTCAGCATCATGACGGGATGATGGCGCGCGTCACTGACAACGGGACGGTATCCGAAGCATTCGCAGTGACCAACGGAGTGAAGCAGGGCTGCGTATTGGCCCCCACCCTCTTCAGTCTCATGTTCTCGGCTATGCTAGTGGACGCCTACCGTGATGAGCAGCCTGGGATCCGCATCGCCTATAGAACTAACGGACATGTTCTCAACAGTCGGCGTATGCAGGCTCCAACGCGCGTGTCTACGACTACAGTCCGTGACTTGCTCTTCGCACATGACTGCGCCCTTAACACCGTGACGGAGGAGGACATGCAAAGGAGCATGCGCCTCTTCGCCGCAGCCTGCGCCGATTTTGGATTAACAATCAGTACAGCCAAAATGGTTGTCATGCACCAGCCGCCACCCAGCGCGGAATACAATGCTCCTCGAATCAATGTCAACGGTGCTCAACTCAAAAACGTGAAAACCTTCGCTTATCTAGGAAGCACGATGTCGCGCAACACAAGAATCGATGACGAGGTTGTCCAACGGATCTCCAAAGCTAGTCAGGCCTTCGGCCGGCTGCAGGCCTCCGTGTGGAATCGCCACGGTATTCACATGAACACCAAACTGAATATGTACAAGGCCGTCGTCTTGACGACACTCCTTTACGGAGCGGAAACCTGGACCGTCTACTCGAACCAAGCCAGGAAGCTGAATCACTTTCATCTCAGCTGCCTCCACAGAATACTGAAGCTGAGATGGCAAGACAGGATCCCGGACACGGAAGTCCTGGAGCGGACCGGAATCCTCAGCATCCACGCCATGCTGAGGCAAGTGCAACTGCGATGGAGCGGCCACCTGGTAAGAATGGATGACGAGCGACTACCCAAACGACTTTTCTACGGAGATGTCGCTACGGGTGCTCCCCGACAGGGAGGTCAAAAACGACGCTACCAGGACACTTTGAAGAAATCGCTGAAGCAACTGCAAATCAACCCGGCGATCTGGGAGGACCTCGTCCAGGATAGACCGGCATAAAGAAGATCCGTGAAGACTGGTTCAGCAATCTATGAGGCCAACCGGATCGCCACCGCCAAAGCCAAAAGAGCGGCACCAAAGTCACCAGTGCCCCAGACAAACATCGTCGATGCCCAGGCCCTGCCAACATGCCTGCGCTGTCAACGCATCTTCCGCGCGATTATCGCCCTGATTGGACATCTTCGGACCGCCTCCGATAATTCCAATTTCTACGTCAAATTCTGCCAACCCTCCTTCAGACTCCCCCACCCTCACTCCTGGCATCAATTCCATTGCTTCCACCATCATAGAGACCAAATCCCTCTACTAATCGTCTGTTACCCCCACCAACACCTTCACGACCAACACCAGCACCATCAGCGATGAGAAATCTCTCCTAAACTGTCCTCAATGCGACCACACATTCACCTTACGCAAAGGTCTGGTCGGTCACTTGCGAATCCATCGTACAGAGACTGGTGAAACAGTGCCTGGAGCACCAACACACAGCAGAGATCGTCGCCTCCACTGTCCTCACGCATTCACTCATCGCATGGCCCTATTCGGTCACATGCGCATCCATGAGAGCAGAACTCACCGCAATGTCGACAACACCGATACATCATGCACACCCTCCGCTCCTGCCATTCTTACCGCTACTGCCACCCCCACTACCATGAATGACATCCCCCCAGCCTCTACCGATTTCTTCGCCCACAATGCGCCCGCAACTTAAACTTACGCATCGGCCAGATCGTTCACCTGCGAATTCATCGCACGGAGGCTGGTGAACCAGTGTCTGGGGCTCCGACGTACAGTCGCCACGCCCGCCTCCACTGCTCTCACTGCTCCCGCACATTTACACACCGCATGGGCCTATTAGGATACATGCGCCTCCACGACAACCTGCAGTTAACCACCGGAGGCTAAGCCACATCAGCACACACCATCTACACTAATACATAGACAACACCCGCACAATCATCATAATGTACCTGATAAAATCATGGTGTCCTAGAAACCGTGGCTTAGAAGGCTGCCAATCTGACGCTTTCACCAGACCATGCCGTCGGCCCAGTGTATGTGCTGTGTGTTGAGTGGCTGACCAGTGGACTGGGAGTCAGACGTCGATGGCTGACTGGGAGTCAGACCCATGGGCGGCTCCGGCCGCGCCAGCCACCTGCGCCCTCTCCCATCTCCGGTCTTCTTGACTCTGTCTTGTCACCGGGCTCAGGTGGGGGGAGGAGGAGAGAGTGCGGTAGCTGCAGCGCAAGGCTACTATCACTTAAAACTAATTCACGCGCAAGTTACCGTCCCTGCACCACCTTGTGTGGAGCATACGGTGGACCTCGTCGAAATCGACGGTCGAACTGTCGTCGGGGGTGGTGGTAGGTAGTCGGAGGTGGCCACTCAGGTGGCGGAAGTGTGGTAAGTGGTGTTCGTCGCCGTGATCAGTGCAAGGGGTGGGGGAGGGAGGAAGCTGTCTGTGATCGTGGGTGGCAGGGCATCAACGGAGTGATCATTAGGGCCTAGGGTGGTTGTCGTCGTGGGGTTTGAGGCAGCTGTGGTAGAAGTTGATGTTGTGGGATTGTTGTTGCAATGTGTTCTATGATGTACAAACAGGCCGATTCGTGAGCGGAATGTGCGTTGGCAGAGCTTGGGCATTGGTGGTGTTGAATGGGAATAGGAAACCTTCCCGCATTGTGCTAAAATCCACGAAACACTTTTTCTCCCGTTCTAACCCTAACCCAAACGTTAACAAAAATCTCTTTGAAATTTGTGCAATTCTGCCTGTATTACAGGATAAGCGTTTTGTATACGCGTGTCCAAACTGAGTGGCCCCTAAATAATCACAGGCTAACAAACTCCTACCTTGATCCAGCGAGATAAAAGATTCTTCAACGAGGCAAAAAGTTATCGGAAGGACTAACAATGAGCACTGTAGGTCCACGTTCTTGTCTCAGTTATCTATATGACATCTAAAAGTGCCACTTGATTTAACTTTTAGAGATCACGGCAGCTCTGGTGGTTAAAAAACTCGATGTGCATCCAAAAGCTTGGTAGTTCAAGTCTGACCTGGCATGTAAATTATCTTTCTGTGCGACTCTCGAGTTTCAACCATCGGAACAAAAAAATAGCTAATTTTCAAAAAAATCAATTCTAGTTCATATTTCCCCTCTATGTTATGGAAAACAAGACGGCAGTTACTTTCTATCACATCTTATGCCAGCCACTCCCTTTGCACACTACCATAATCAAGGCCATAAAGGTGTGTATCCCAGCTGTACTTTTATCATCTTTTGGCAGATAAACACCCCTACTTCCTTTCGGATATCGATCTCAGCCAGCGGGCACCTATGTATCACTCGGTGGATCCACATCCTCTGCTATACTACAAGATCGCCGACGTGATACAGAAGGACTATATAGCCCAGCAGAAGCTGCCAACAGAGTACCAGGAACGGTTCCTAGCCCACAAGAAAGTGCCACCCAAGCATTGGGATTGAATACCTTCTACACCCAAGCGCGTCCACGTGGGTGCGACGAGCAGGAGAGTGCGAAGGAGGGCACAAGCGGTGTGCCCCGGGTCATTTGCACCTTTTTTCCTCCAGATGCTAACCGCGGATTAAGAAGCAAACAACCGTGACTAGGGAAAACACCAAAATTCTTCCTGTTTAGTCAGGCTTGCCCAAAATGTTTACCTTAATGCTACCACTAATTGCCACACCATCTCACCTATTCAACCATTCACCAAATTCATTAACATAATACATAGCCATCTCTGACTTCCACTATCAGGGCGTTGTGAAGGCTGCGTGGAGTGAAGAACCTTTCCTTATTTCGCTCCCATTACTCTAAGCACTCCACTAGATCACTTAAATGAAATCTTTTGTAAAGGGCTGGTGGTTTTGGTGCCAGCAATGCAGTGAGAATGCTGGGGGTCCCACTGATGAGCAGATGCCCTCAGATTTGTGTCATTCAGCGGCATAATATCGGCGAAACACGCGTGTCTGGACTTTGAGCTAGTACCTGTGCATCGTGCAACTCGAATATACACTACTGGCCGCCTGTTGGTTACTTAATGAATATTACGTGGTTATCCCGCTGTGGCTGATGAGTTTCCGTTCAACTTTTCATTTCAACCTTGGTCTGCGTTCAAAAAATCTTTGTTCAGAATGATTCACTCCAAGTTACTGATATATTTCTGAGGGAATTAAAAGGCAACGATCCAGTATATATGTTGGCAACCTTGATTACCTCTCGGACGCAGAGCTTACAACTGTAGAGTGGTTTCTGAACAATGACAGCCTTGTCCTCCAAACTCCGTCGGGCGGTAGCACACACTGTGACACTCCAGCGAGTTTATGTCGCCGAAGGAGACTCTCACCTAATAGGGGGTCCCGTCGGGACGGTTCAATAAAAGCGCTTTGTTCTCAGCGCAATATGCACTGGGGTCAGGGTTTCACCCAAGTTTTGGGTTCCTATAAACATATAATACTACTAAACTACTCTAATTATTTAAGTAGCAACATTTGCCTGTATTCTGTTTGATTGCGTTAACAGAAGCGATCACAACCATCTACGTTCCTCCCCGTCAAATTGGGGACTCTTAACGCTGCTCATTTCTCTTGTGGGGAGTCGTTCATCCATCAGCAGCTCATAGACACCAATGGAGTGCGGGCCTACCCTAGTAAAAGAGGATACTTTCAGCTTTTGAATTTGAGCCGCCATTATTTTTCTCCTCAATTCACAAGGGAATTTTCGTATACAGTTGATTCCCTTTCTCATGAAATGTCAACCGAAATTATGAATTGGATTTTAGATTCAAACAAATCGCTTGAGTAGGGTTACCATATTGCTTATCGTTCCGTCAAATCTCAAGATTTTTCAGTCACATTAGGATACCGGCTTTGGGGCGAGCTTCCTTCTGCACACTCGCAAAAAATATACTCATAGAAAATGGCTACTTAAGTAGCATGCAATATTATCATTGATTGTCAATGGTCTTATTAATCCAAATATATTTTGCATAAAATACCACATAAATATTATTTATTCTACTCGTTTGACTGCAAAATATGTCAGCTTCAAATTTAATACTTAAAGAAGGGGTATCTTTCAGTTTAAAATAAGTATCTAAAGTGCTGTATAATTTTGAACTCCACCCGCCGGTACATTTTAATTCACGGTTTCCAAACTACATGCTGGATACATTCTACGTAGGAAAATCACGAATTTCTCTACGGTATGAATAAGAGATTACCCAGTTCCATAAAATGTTTTTATGGATTTGGATCATGTTGTGTACATTGTAGGCTATATTAATAAATGGACGGACACAAACAATTATGGATGAAAATTTCAATGTCTTTAATAACCACAAAATTGGAAACCTTTTAAGAACTAAAATATACTCTTTCTTCAAGAATAAAATGTGCAGAAAACGTAGTTTGCTATCGAGCGAGTAGAATAAATAATATTTCTGCGCGTGCTTTCTGGAAAATTTATAAGAATTTTTAAAAAAATCATACTACTCAAGTAGCCATTTTTAAGAGTATACTTTTTGCGAGTTGTCAGCAGGAAGCTCGTCCAAAAGCCGATATCCGAATGTGATTGAAATACCTTGAGATTTGACTGAACGATAAGCAATACGACAACCCTACTTAAGTGATTTGTTTGATTCGAAAATCCAATTCATAATTTCGGTTGATATCTAATAAGATAAGGGATCAACTGTATTTACATAGGCTGGTCCATTTTTCTCATAAAATACTGTTATTTACCAATCTTTGTGTATAGTAAACACGTTAAAAAGGTCATTTGCAAACGATGCCTTCACCGTTTGAAAAACATATGGTCCAATTATGCGACGCATTCACGCACGACCGTTCATGATACCGAAAGTTGCAGCCTTCAATTACTATCTCTCTTTTGCGCATCAATTTTATCCACAGTAAATGGAGGCCGTTTTGTTGAAGAGTTTGAAATGATACTTTCAAATAAAGAATATATATATATATATATTCCGAATGTTCGAGAATATGCGAGGCCCAGGTAATTGTATAGAAGAAGACGGGAAGGCGTTCTCTGGGACCAGAATTTTATTCATCCGACATTTCGAACTCTCACGCGAGCCCATCGTCAAGGCATAAAGGACTGTACAGCTCACTGCTTATTTAACTCACCTCTGCCGAGTATGACCTTCATCAGCTCCATTGATTTGTTCGCGCAGGGCCTGATATGCAGCTGGCAGATCGATATGTCTATTGATCGATTCCACGGTCGAGTGCCACGATTCCTGCAGCAGGCGTGAAATTCGGTCGTCTAAATGGCCCAATATTCTCACGCTGCCAAAGTCAAAGTCGTGCTCTGGCGAGGATGCGTGAGCGGCTACCAAGGAGAGATTATCCTTCCTTCTCACAGCGAGCTCGTGCTCGTGCATTCTCGTGCAAACCCGTTTGCCGGTTTCGCCATCATAATTTGCTCGACCACAACGGTAGTCTATCCGGTAAATGACGCCGGATTTTTGGTTGAGGGGAGATTGGGTCTTTAGCTGGCATGAGTTGACGGCGGATTGTCGCTTCCGGTCTGTGAGCCACGCCAATCCCAAATTCGCTCACTAGTCTAGCAAATTCTTCGGATACACCAGTTATGTAAGGTATTGCACGCCAGTACCTGGGCCTCGCATATTCTCGAACATTCGGGCGCGAAGCGCTGAAATCAGCACGTCGTTGGGAATCCTTTTCCTGTCGACAAGCTTCAACGTACGCTCAACTGAGGTTCCTACACAGGTGCCTAGACTCCAACACTCTGCCGAGATGCCTCTCGTATAAATCGCCAGTCAACACCGAGCTAGGTAGACGAACGGTCTTACAACACGGACGCCGAATGATTCGGGTCTTTATTCAGGATTGTCACCTGCGTCTGCGCAAGTATAAAGCAACAATCGAGGAGGAACAAACCAAATGCTCAACGATTCTTGGAGAAGTGCTGACAAATGCTTTGCACCGTAGCATTTCTTTCAGTGCCAGACGCATTCGCGATGCACGTGACGCCAAATTGACACAGAAATTGACCACGTTGAGCGAAAGAATGCAAACATTTGCTATGCTAATGTCGTGCACAACCTTTCCTCCAAACAACTGACAGCAGAGCAGGTAAAAGTCCTAAGCCACGATGCATGTTTCAATACCGTGGATGCCCAACCACTTGACTTCATTGCAGCTGCGGAATCGGTCATTTGCGAGGCCCCAATTACCGAGGAAAGCATAAATCTGCTACGACAGCGAATATCTTTCAGACTGATATCCCACAAAAAAACGCAAGATGCTCTCGAAAGCAGAAACTGAAGCACTTCGGACGCTAAAGGCCGACAAAAACATTGTCATACTTCCAGCAGACAAAGGACGGTCGACGGTAATTTTGAACAAAGAGGACTACGTCAACAAAGTTAAGGCACTCTTGGGCGATAGAACTGCCTATATACCTCGAGAGGATGACGTGACGAAGACGCTAGTACACAATATCAACAAAGACCTGGCAATTCTTCGGAAGTCAAAAGCAATAACGCAGACTGACTTTCGAAATATGAAACCAAAGGACACAGCGCTCGCGAGATTCTATGGCCTCCCCCAAGGTTCACAAACCAGGAACCCCCCTACGGCCGATCGTCTCTCTAAGAGGCACCCCAACGTTTGGTCTAGCCAAGTGGTTGTTTCAACGTCTCACGTTTCCAACCCAGGGTTCCACAACAACCGTTCACTCAGCTGAACAATTTATACGAAAGTTGCAGGGTATTCGACTTACGGACGAAGAAGTAATGGTATCTTTCGATGTGACGTCACTTTTCACCTCCATCCCACAACATCTCGCAGTCGAAACCATACAAACCCTGCTAGAAGAGCACTATAACGAGGCGGACACAAAACTCAAAATGAGGCACCTTGTCGACCTCCTGAAACACTGTCTGAACACATTCTTTACCTTTAATGGAACCGTGTACGAACAGGTCAAATGTACGCCGATGGGGTCGCCGTTGTCCGGCCTGATTGCTGAAGCAGTATTGCAGAGACTGGAGGCACTGGCGTTCGACCACTATCGACCACGATTGTGGGTGCGGTATGTTGATGACAAATTTGTCATCATCAGTCGCGAAAAAATTGGGGATTTCACAAAGAATCTGAACTCGATCTTCCCCGACATCCAGTTCACAATTGAAGAAGAAAAAGACTGGTATACAGAAAGGGCGATGGAAAACTCAAAACGACTGTTTAAAGTAAGGCGACGAATACCTCTCGCATTCTGAGTTATTTTAGCAACCACCCCTCTCGCACAAAAGCAGCTGTGTGAGAACACTGTACCGTCGAGCGGAAACCCATTGCACCGAACAAGCCGACAAGAAGGCCGAGGTCCAGTTTCCGCGGAAACTCTTCACGGTCAACGGATATCCTGGGAGTTTTGTTGAGAAATGTAGGGGAGAGGCCAAGAGAATAAATCCGAAGGGGCAGCCAAAACCGAAGTACTGGCGTGCAATACCTTACATAACTGGTGTATCCGAAGAATTTGCTAGACTAGTGAGCGAATTTGGGATTGGAGTGGCTCACAGACCGGAAGTGACAATCCGCCGGCAACTCATGCAACCTAAAGACCCAATCCCCCTCAACCAAAAATCCGGCGTCATTTACCGGCTAGACTGCCGTTGTGGTCGAGCAAATTATGTTGGCGAAACCGGCAAACGGGTTTGCACGAGAATGCACGAGCACGAGCTCGCTGTGAGAAGGAAGGATAAACTCTCCTTGGTAGCCGCTCACGCATCCTCGCCAGAGCACGACTTTAACTTTGGCAGCGTGAGAATATTGGGCCAGTCAGACGACCGAATTTCACGCCTGCTGCAGGAATCGTGGCACTCGACCGCGGAATCGATCAATAGACATATCGATCGGCCAGCTGCATACCAGGCCCTGCGCGAACAAATCAATGGCACTGATGAAGGTCATACTCGGCAGAGGTGAGTTAAATAAGCAGTGAGCTGTACCGACTTTTATTCCTTGACGATGAGCTCGCGTGAGAGTTCGAAACGTCGGATGAATAAAATTCTGTTCCCAGAGAACGCCTTCCCGTCTTCTTCTTCTATATATATATCTTTAACAATTCGCTCTTCGCCGGCGCTGCAAAGAGCGAAAATAGATCCCGAATACTTTGAGTAGATTGGAAAACTCATATAATGTCATTCTCTAAATTTAAGGTTGTAAAATTGCAGACATTTGAAGTTGTTATTGATGTTTTTCTGCTAAGTTTAGGCACAAAAAACTGTTTACTAAGGAAGAGTTCATTTCAGATCTGTTTATTGAAGGCAAAAGTGGCTTAAAAGGGGCCAAATCCAACGTTTCTTAATTTCCAGGTGGTTGTGTTGTACGATAAATGAACATTAATATAAGCTCCAAAAGATTAAAATATATCTCTTCATAGAAAGAAAATTTAATCTTGCGTTCACGAAAATCAGGTAAACGGAGATATGAGAAATCGAATTGTTTTCAGGAAAACAAGGGCGCATTTAGTTTTAAAAATTCAGTTTTACCAATTTGTGACACCTTATGCCCAAAAAACTTATTAATAAACTTGTGAGTGTAAACAAGCATATATACGAAAAGCCGCCACATGCCATTTTCATCTGTCACGCCGTATGCGAAAGATCTCCAGACAATATCTATCTGCAGTCGACTATTAACGAATACGGAAAATTGAAACAGAAAGGGCAGAAGATTGACATTTCTCCGCAAAATCCTAGTATAAATTCGGCCACTCGGTTGTGTATTTGCAATCTTAGAAATGGGCCGAAAGGAAAGCAAGTATAGCGAAAAACACTCCAGTAGAAAGAAATAAGTGAGTTCTTTCATTTTCAGCAGACACTGTATCCCTTATTTTCCGTGAAGTCGAAAAACCGGTCGAACGTCCCCATTTTTTTTCCTCACTTGAGCTTGGAAAACGGCTAAGTGTGCAGACATTCGACAACGAAATATCTAATTAAAGTGTTTTTTTAAAGAGGTAACTTATTACAAGTTCTTAAATCGGTCTTAGGCATATTAATTGCCAAATTTTGTGGGCGTTTATTATTCCCAGCAACGAGTTTTCATGTTTGGGTGACTACAAATATGACCAAAGAGTCATCTGCATTAGAAAGACTACCTCAGAACTCGCTATTTCAGTAAATGTTTTTTTAAGAAAAATCTTATTTTGAAGATTGATAAGCACATTTACATTTAGTCCAGTATATATAAGGGTAATAGGCATTGCCTTTGAAGACCCTATTTATTGGCAATAATCAGGAAAAACATAAAAACGTAAAGTAGTCACCACCGTTTCAGGGGCGATTTGAAACTTGTCGTAATCCCACACCCGAAATACTTTTAAGAAATTTATCAAAAGGAAGGTCCTCTTAATATGCATAAAATGGTACGTTTACGATTTCACCTAGCAATTCTATTTAAATTTAATAGTTAGTGACCGGCCTATCAGCATGGCAGCGTATGAAATATTTTAGTCCTGTGAAGTCCCTGCCGGCGTAATCAAGCCTTAGTCAAACGCATCATAAACAATGTATAAACTGAAGAAGAAATTGCCAATTCTCGTGAAATTGTGTTGAAATATATACTCGAAATTAAGACGGTTTGGTAACAGCCATACTTTCCGTTGCCCTTAATCTGGAAGACAACTTCTTTCTAAGAAAGGTCGCTCATCTACTCCTCTAAAACTTTGGGGGACGCGGTGTAGGCTGATTTCGCACAACTTCCCCTATCTCATGAAATCTCATGGATTTTATGAGATAGGGTAGTTACAGTATGGTCATTGAGAGGCTCGAACCCGCGACCTGTTGAGCAAAAGTCCAACGCTCTAAACATTGAGCCACGGCTCAATAGTTTGAGAGTTGGACTGCTTATCAACGGCTCGCGGGTTCGAGCCTCAGGTTATGTACCCTTGGGGGTTGGATATGACTGGCTGATGACGGCTAATGACCAGAAATGGCCACTCCAGTTCCCCTTGCCTTCGCCGGCAATATTAATCTACCTATGCAACTGCTGGTGGGGCTCGAAAGCGAGCTCCAAGGCAGAATCGGACGAGTGACTTCCGTTAGCGATCGGTGAGCGTTTGTCATCGAACAGGTGAGATTACTTCTAACAGGTGGAAACGCACGCACCCCCACCCCATGGCGAACTAGCAATTGCACTAGTTAGAAATCTATTCCAGTGAAAACTTGAAAATGGGTTCAGCTATCGAAAGTAAAGCAGAAAAAAACAAACAGTCAAAACAACAACGCGAATACGATTTCTACGCGAAAAAATGAAAGTTCATTGTTATTTATGGCAATTAAAGGGATCGACAGCCAAATGAGGCGTAACTGGGGTCATAGGAGAGTAACAGGATTGAGAAGCGACAGTCCGACTGTGTTCATATCTGGGCAGGCGGCGGGGGAGATATGACTTACCGGGTATGAACCGGCAAGAAATGCAAATAAAGTTTTGTTGGTTGAAACACGTCAGAGGACCCCCTCTCCAGGACCCACAGACTGATTCATGTAAACGTCATAAATATGAAAAATATAACACCTGGGGACAGAGAGATAGAGGCAGGTAAACTGGGGAGACGGCTGAATTTGGATGGAATGAAGATGGTCGCTGAGTTATTCCCTATGCATGCGCGTAACGCCGCAGATGGTGGTGCATACATGAGAAGAAGTAAAGAGTAGAAAAAAGCAAACGCGAAAACTACGAAATTTGTGTGCTCGTTGATGAGTGCTTCTATTTGTGTTCTTCGTAAAATTTCTAGGACGCAAGAAGAGTGGCCAACAGGACACGGGAGGAAGTGAAGGGGGGAAAAGAGGTAAAAGGAACAAGAAAAGCGGACCAACGCGGTTCTTGTCACCGGGGGTGACAGAGTACAACCGAGTCGGCGCCTCTCACGGGAACACGAGTCCTCTCGTAGTGTGAGATCATTTCAGGAATACTGGCATACGGTTGGCTGTATTCTCCGAGAATGAACTTGCCGTGTATGTTTCGTGAGATTTTCATGTGAAGAAAGCCATTGTGCCTGCAGAAATAGAGAAAAAAAACTGTATTTAAACTTCACATTAACACGCACTGCGCTCTAACACTGTATCCTGTCTAGAAGTACAGCCGGCACGATAGAGAGACGATGAAAACTTATTTTTCTGGTGACTCAATCGCCGACCTCAAAACAGTAGCCCGAAACCCCGACTTAACATCCTCGAGTCGATGCGTTTGACAAACAGAACATACCGACTCATGCCAATTGTATCGTCTCCGCGACAGTGTGTGACACCTCGGGCGGGGAGGGGGAGGGTGAAGCTTTTGTTGGCGGGGCAGCTGCCTGCCCACCGCATTGGCAGTTAATCCCGCAAATGCGCTTTTCAGCAGCGAGTAGCGATGAGTCAAGCGGGTTGGCATACGGCCAAAACATCCCCTACAACGCGTCAGAACGCGTAAGTTGACCGCGGGACCGCCAATATGTAATTTTAGTAGCTAGAACGGGTACCTGGTGGGGGAGAGGGAGGGAGGGCTGTAACGATGACATTAAAAGCAGCCACCGCCACCGCAGCAGCAGCATGATTCACCAAACAAGAGCGCCCATACACACACTCCGGGAGGGAACTGAGAGATGGCGCGTAACGCACGCGTCGAGCCGCCGTAGCGACAGCGGTACGCGCACGCACTCCGGAAACGAGATTCAGAGTGGCTCAGCATTGAGAGCGCGCGCGAGCGTGCGCGCGCACGCTCACGATGAGTCACTCACGCAAAGTCGAAAAAGTGCCTTATTGATCAAAATTAGTTGCGGTGTTAACAGTTCGCACGCTTGCGACGAGCGGCGCGGGTAGTTCAAGCGGGCGAAATAGACGCGAGCGCGCCGCAGCAGTGCCAACGGTAACGCGAGCGTGCACGCAAGCCTGAGTTATTGCACGCCGGTGTTCGAACACCACCCGCGATCCACAGCGCGCCGCCTCAGCCTGGGAATTAAAGCTAGGCGGGCCGCGGATCATTTCGCACTTCATGGTGGCAGAATAATCGCGCAAGGCCCGGAGATAATGGTTCACGAGTAGCACGTTCTCACTGCGATGTTGCACCCTTTTTGAGCCCAAATAACTAGATAAGGGGAAGGATACGGAACCAGATGCTAGTGCTTTATCTATTCCAGCTATTGACCGCTGCAGCTGGAAGTGAGAAGTTGTACTTACCACAGAGAATTCGATGCCGTCAAGGCGACTACTCTTAGCATCGGGAACCAATTCCAGGTGCCAGGAAGTGCTAAAGAAGGAGGCTTCCAGGACGGTATACTTGTTAATCGTGAAAGCAAGACGCCAATGCTAGTGAGGAAGTGCAGGTTGTTGCTTCAAGATTCGAAACGATCGTCTGCATGAGACTCGGCTGGATTGTTCGTAAAAAATTATGACAACATTGAGATGAAAATATGAGGAAAAAACTTAAAATAAGGATATGGCCTCCCAAACCGAACACGGAGTAGGATCGCCCCGCCCACGGTAGGCCTGCTCAGGTAAATAGTCCTATGTCCTAACCCTAACATTAGCCCTAAAATAAACCTAAACCGTAGCTCTAAACTTAATCCTAACCCTATTTTTCCTGGAATTTGGGGTAAACGCATGTGTATTGCGGGTGGTTTCTGTTAGCATGGTTTGGTTAGGGAGCCACATGAGTCATCCTTCCCAAAACTAATTTGTTATATTAGGCTAAATTTGTATTATTAGAAACACTTAAACACAAAATATGTTGAACGAACTGAAAGTTGACCTTGAATCATCTTTTTTTCCCAAGACAGCAGTGAAGACGAAAACCTCTTTTTATGGGAATACCGGTTTCACTATTATTTAACCTATGCGTTGAGTTTGAGGATGTCAAAAAAGACAGCCCAGCAAAAGTCTAATTCTCCAATCCTACCACGCGACCTGCGAAAAGAAAGAAGTTAGTGATGCCTTGTATGGCCGCCTACACAGGACACGGGGGTAGGAAACGCCCCGCCCACTTAACCTAAAGCCTACAGTTAAGACGATAATAATCTCAACCGTGACCCTAACCTCAACTCTGACCGTAGCTTCAAACTTAACCCTAACCCTCACCTCAATCCTAAGCATAATTTCCTTGAAATTTAGCACAGAGCCACATGTACTGTGGACTGATCCTTTTCCTACGTCCATAGCAGGCATCCTTACCGAAAAGAAAAGAACCTGACATCTTTGTCAGATTTCGAAAGCCTTCACCAGGTGCCTCGGTTCGGAGTAACGACAGCGGCCTAGGTGGTGAAACTCGACATTTAAATAGGTCTGTCAATCTACAGGCATGTGAAACACAATAACCTCGTCGCAGTTAGAAGAAGCTTCTTACGACGTCAAACAGAAGCAAGGTAACCTGGTGCATAGTTGCCTTCAGGGTCTGTTTTCCGTTAAAAAAAATGCTAGGGGAGTATAAATCGGGGCTATTAAGAAGACAGAACTCACTTGATGGTTAATGAGAAGTCATTCTTGTTAGTTTCACTGTTACGAACCAGAAAACTCCCATCGGGCTCCGATCGAAGGCAGGTTTCTGCGTCCGAGCGACTAAGGCTCGGGTGGAACCATCTAGTGATTAGAAAGTAGACAGCAAAAAACGCAATGACTATTCTAAGACCATGATAAAAACAGTGAACATCGAGAATCTTGTTTCTCGACTGGAAAAAACGCATGTCTACTTCACACACGCAATCCTGGAGACATGGGGTTGCAAGGCTAAATTCAATCAACCAGGGGTTTATCGCGCAAAAGAACTGAGTTTTTCAAGCCAGTGATCTAATCTGAGGCAAAACCTGCAAATATTATAAAAATGGTTACCAGCAGTTGAGGCTTAGACATCGTGAAGACCGACGAATGCAAAATAAATGGAGCCTAGGGACCCAAGGGAGGAACATAGATGTGAGCACCAAAGGGTCGGACTTCGGGAAAAGGAACGGCGTTAAAGACTTGAAAATTAAGTCACATCGTGGAGTAATTTGAAGTCTTTGAAGTTATTTGGGTACACTATTTTGGTTCCCACGCCACCGCTTCAGGTTAAATAAGAGACAATGGATGTAACTTTGTGTAGTTGCACCTTTAAATCTCCGTTCCCCTCTTCTAGCTTGACTGTGCACATTTCTGGAGCCCGCAAACTTGATAGTGAAATCTGTTCACAAGGACAGGCTTTTATAACTATGTAAAGTGGTTCCCCAAAGTTAGCTGTGAGGAAAAACACAGGAACCGAAAAGTTACTAATAAAAACAAGTAGGCCATTGAAACAACGGACAAAATCAAGCAGCTGTTTGACGGACTCTGCTCACCTAACCGGAGTTGAAAGTGAAATGAAAATGTAGAAAGGTATGCAAGACAGTCAACCTCTGGCGCAAGTGAGTTCGAATCAGCAATTAATTTCAGTATGATAAGGTATGTACGGCGTATGTGTGTGTGTGTGTGTGTGGTGGTGTGTGTGGGTGTGGTGGCACGCCCAGGGGCGGCTCCGGCCGCGCCAGCCACCTGCGTCCTCTCCCGCCTCCGGTCTTCTTGACTCTGTCTTGACACCGGGCTCAGGTGGGGAGGAGGAGAGTGCGGTAGCTGCAGCGCAAGGCTACTATCACTTAAAAACTAATTCACGCGCAAGTCACCGTCCCTGCACCACCATGGTGTGGAGCATACGGTGGACATCGTCGGACTACGACGGTCGAACTGTCGTGTGTGCGTACGTGCGTGTGCGTCCCCCCCCTAAACGGGCCACGTGGTAGATGCGTTGGACCAACACGGGGGCCATATTAGGGCACGGCATGCGTTATTCGGGTTGCGTTCCCATAACAAATGCCGAACATGGAGGTGTGGTGGCGCCTAGGGCGAAGCTAGGATATAGGGGGACTCAGCCGTGCCAGTCACTTGCGTCCTCTCCCGCCTCCGGTCTTCTTGACTCTGTCTTGACACCGGGCTCAGGTGGGGGAGGAGAGAGTGCGGTAGATGCAGCGCAAGTCTACTATCACTTTAAACTAAATCACGCGCAAGTCACCGTCCCTGCTCCACTTTCCCATGGAGCATACGGTGGACATCGTCGGACTAAGACGGTCGAACTCTCGTGTGTGTGTGTGTGCCCCCTAAACGGGCCACGTGGTAGTGCGTTGGACCAACACGGGGGCCACATCAGGGCACGGCATGCGTTATTCGGGTTGCGCTCCCATAACAAATGCCGAACATGGAGGTGTGGTGGCACGCCTAGGGGCGGCTAGGGTTTAAGGGACCCAGCCGCGCCAGCCACCTGCGTCCTCTCCCGCCTCCGGTCTTCTTGACTCTGTCTTGACACCGGGCTCAGGTGGGGAGGAGGAGAAAATGCGGTAGATGCAGCGCAAGTCTACTATCACTTTAAACTAAATCACGCGCAAGTCACCGTCCCTGCTCCACTTTCCCATGGAGCATACGGTGGACATCGTCGGACTACGACGGTCGAACTGTCGTGTGTCGTGTGCGTCCCCTGGTCCCCCCTAAATGGGCCACGTCGTAGATGCGATGGGCCAACAAGTGGGCCACGTCAGGGCACGGCAGATGTTATTCGGGTCGCGCTCCCATAACAAGTGCCGTACATGGAAGGGGGGTGTGGTGGCACGCATAGGGGCGACTAGGGCCTAAGGGCCCCGGCCGCGCCAGCCACCTGCGCCCTCTCCCATCTTCGGTCTTCTTGACTCTGTCTTGACACCGGGCGTAGGTGGGGGAGGAGAGTGCGGTTGATGCAGCGCAAGTCTATTATCACTTTAAACTAAATCACGCGCAAGTCACCATACCTGCACGACTCTGCTGTGGAGCGTACGGTGAACCTCGTCGAAATCGACAATCGAACTATTGTGCGTGTGTGTTTGGAGTGAAGTGATGGACTGGCATCGCCAGGTTAAGGGGACTGTCGGTAGACACTTGAATCAAGATAACTGCTGCTAAAGCGAGTTTGGCCAAATGCAATAAAAGACAAAAATCCGAAAAGTTACATTTTTTCGACAAAACTACGTATATAAAATCGGGGAGGGGAGAAGAACCAAAGCATGTGAGTTATTTGGGCGCAGATTTCAGTAGGGAAGGATAAAAAGGTTACGATTGCCCGGTAAGTGTAACAAGCGATTTCTTTTGATAAAATCACTGATCCAATAACCTGTACCGCTAAAAATTTCATTCTGCGAATATCAAACTGGCTCAATGGTTAGGGGTGCTGAACTTCTAATCAACAGGTCGGCGGTTCGCGCCTCAAGGGTTGCACAACCTGGGGTTAGGTATGGCTGACTGATGACGGCTAACCAGCCATTTCAGTCGATTTGGTTTCTGTTGGTAATGTTCTTCTGTCTATAATATTAGCCGCTGTGCGGCTGCCGGCGGAGCTCGAGAATGATCCCCAGGACACAATGAGACGAGTGTGTCCCGTAAATGGATCGGTGAGCACGTGTCTACCATTCTGTCGAAATGTTATAATGATATGGAGCACACATGAGTTCTGTTTGACTTGTGAAGCCCAAGTCGGAGCTTCTGCGGGTAGCCACAAAGATTAGCAATTGCTGTTCTCAGAGACTCAGAAAAGCAGCTTCAAAGCTGAGTACGCTTAACAACAGGCCAATGATGAAAGTGGCTGAGCCAGAAATGAAAATGCAAGTCCACTGTCCTCAACCGTAAGTCGAGCTGAGATATCGAAGCATAGAAACACAAAATATTGGAACTTATGGTAGAGTTTCAAGCTCTAGTTTGGAGCGAGGATTTTCGACAAAGTCTCCCTAATCGAAGCATAGGATGGCCAATTAGAGTTGGTTTGTCACTGCACGCCCCGCACACGGTCCTAAACAAGACAAACAAGATTTAGCAATCAGTAACTCGAATCAAGGGTACCGTGATCGGAGCTCATGTTCGGTCGACTGCGAGACTGCACACTGGTAGTGCAGTCTAGATACAAGACCTGGTTGTAGGTGTCTGTCTGTTTCGTAAATTTACGGACCTTCCAGTGGAGAAGGAATCGCTAAGCATTCTACATGCGAGACCAAGCCAACTGGCTTGAATTCCAGTTGAATAGAAAAAGAAACGGCCCTAAAAATGCTGGGATATCTAAATGTAAGAAATGTACAGTGAGGCTTCAGGGGAACTTACGTCTGTTCATGTAGGGGTTTCAGTTCCGGTGGAGTTGAAGGATACGCTGGGGCATTACGTTGACAGACAAGCGAAGATTGGCAAGAGATGGGGGGTGAAAGAGCGGCCAGAACAGCACAGTCGCCAGCAGAGACCACGTTATTTAAAGAAGATTTGGGATACAACATCTGATCAGAGGTCTCCGACTGCTGTTGCTGCTGGCGGTTAGATCCTCCTTTGCCTAGGAAACCGATTCCCTGCCTACCACTATTGACCACCTCAGAGAGAACCTCCTCCGGGTCTATGAATCGCGTACCTGTAAGAGAAGGTATGGCAGGGGTGGCGGTAAAATTACAGAAGATTTATACGTTCAAAGCAAAGAAGTATAAGAGAGGTGAGAGAGAGAGAGAGGTGAAGGTCGGAAATTATTTATAAACGCAAACAAGTAAGCAACTGATCAAAAAGAGTGTCGGTGACAAAAAATATAAAAGAACAGCCGGGGACGACAGGAACATTCGGGTGTGCCCGCTGGTCATGCTTTTGGTTAACCGAGAGGGTCACACATGTCAGATAGCCGAACATGGTGCAACGAAGGCCAGCTACGCAAGAAAGGAAATCTCGGATCTCGAAATAAGCCACCGAAAACCATGAAGTAGCAATACTTTCAGACGCAACCGAGCACCGATCCGGCCAACTGAATATGCATTTAAAGGTCACAAGTCATGGCGGTGTTACGTGACGAATGCCACCCGCCATCAAATAGGGAGTCACCGGCCACCACCCGGCACAGTGCTGAAATCATAACATAGTGTGCCCAAAGGTTGCATAAAGAGTACATGTTTAGATCACAGAAACAAAAGAAAACGTGTTTTCCCCAGGCCGTCCCACGCGATCACGTTCAGACCAGTCGTGGTCCAACTAACTTTTGAACAACGTGCCGCGAAATCGAGAGGATCACAGAAAGCGACCCCACTTAGAGTACCATTACGCAAGAGAGCGGTTTAAAAACGCCAAAACATTACCTGTTTGCACCTCCGCTAGTCAACTCCGTAGAAGCTTTTATGATGATGAATTCGAGGACGTACAATACATTGCCTATCTCATGAAATGTCATCCAAAATTCTGAAATTCGCTTTCGATTTGAACAGGTTATCTAAGTAGGGTTGTAATACTGATCATTATGCAGTGTACTCTACAGATATATTAACCATGACAAGACAGGCTTCTTTCTAACCATTTGCAAAAAAAGACTGTAAAAAAATAGCTACTTAAGTAGTATGCATTTTTTGATTTTCGATGCACTTATAAATTCAAAGATATTTTATAAAAATATGCACGAAATATGCGTTTTTGACTCTCGCTCGGCAGAAAATTACGCTTTCTCTGAATTTTATACTTGAAGAAAAAGTTTCTCAATTGCCGAATATTTTTGAACCCTACCAGGCGCTACACTTTAATTCAAGGTTTCTAATCTACATAACACATACATTCTGGCTAAGGAAAATCCCACATTTATATACGCTGTGAGGAAGAAGTCATGTTGTTCTCAGAAAATTCTGCAATGGATAACAATCTTGCAATATGCCTTATAAACAACATTAATTAAGTGACGTATACGATGTATTATGAATGAACATTTCACGGTCTACAAAAATTCATTAATTAGAAACTTTCTAAAACCGAAAGATACCCTTCCTTCAAGCATAAAATTCCAAACTGCTAAAAAATGAGTATGAGAAAGAATATTTTGTGCATCTTATCCATAAAATATATTTGAACTTATAGCGGCATCGAAAATCAATGAGAACAATGCATATTACATAGGTAGCCGTTTTGCAGAGTTCCCCTTTGTCAGGCAATCAGAAAGAAGCTTGTTTAGAAGCCGGCATGCTGACGTGACTGAATTACCTGGAGATCAGAATGAACAGTAATCAATATCACAACTCTACTTAAGTAATTCGTTCAATTCGAAAACACATTTGTGAATTTCGGTTGAAACTTAATGAGATAGGGAATCTATGGTAGTTACCGTTGGTTACCAAAACCGTAGAAAAGCAGCAACCTTAACAAGGCGGCTGGTATTTTTCCGGCACTGGCAGTTTAAATACGTTTAAATTCGAATAATCGCAATAAGTACGACAGTGACAGTGATTGCGGTGGCAAAGTCGCGGGTAGTGATTGTAACATGGTGCATTCTATCGCTGTTGCTCATGCAGCAAAATAAGCGGTCGCAAAAGCAGAAAACAGCAATACTTTTAGGCGTGACTTAGCACCGATCAACTGACTAGGCGTAGAAGGTCATAAGCCGTGGCGGTATTACGACACGGTGAATCAAGCCCGTCAGCTTGTCCCGTCCGACACAATCCTGGAAGACCCCACTGGTGTGTGGGAAGGAAGGATGAAGAAGTTGCCTTTGAGCTGACTGAGACTATCCCCTCACTAAAGGTCTACGATCTGCCAAGTAGATTTGGACCTTATGAGATCTCGTAGCGCTGATAGGATCAATTTCCTGCTCCTCAATGGCACCAATGTCCGTCCAGACCGTCATCAAGCACAATGATGGTTTTCTGGCATATAATAACATCATGAGGGTAAAAAGGAAAAAAACTTTGCCGAAAACTGTCCACACAACACAATATTTCACGATTTCGGGCTTTGGTCCTTATACCAGTCCTCTATCGTTAGCTAGCCAGAACAGAGTTCAACACCACACATTGACCGACGCACTTCTCCCGAAAGTACTCGCTCTGAAAAGGCGGCGGACCCTGATAGGTACTGTTATCCCTGCTCTATCGGCTACCAGAAAAACAAATTCCCTGCCGATAGTGGTAGTCTGACTGGATATGAAAGACACAGGCCCCAAAAATGCTTGGCCCACGAATTCAGAAAGAAGGCGATGAACCCATTTTAAAGTGACTGTATTGTAGGCAGGCATTAGGGCCTAAGAGTTCGAGCGTACGTGTGAGTTGCGATATGACGCGACCATGTCGAAGGTCCCAGGCCTCCTCGTAGCTGTCAGTGGAGAGGCTGTCGAAGTCAGTCAGCAGTCGGGACATAGGTGGCAGGACTGCGTTGCTGTCGCAGGTCTCCACGCCCGCCTCCTCCGCTGCTTCCGGGGCCCCTTGATTGGCCTGGACCGAGGCTGGCGCCGCAGGGGACTGTTGGCTGCTGAGGGAGACTACAAGGGTGGCATCCGCAGGATGGCTGAGGACACCTGACGCGAGGAGGTTGTGGTTCCCGCGTGGAGAACGGATACGGAGCTGGCTTGAGGGAGGTTGTGCCTCGACGGAGGCTACGCTGGTGAGGCCGGAGGTGGCATCAGCAGACAGCGGTGGTTCCGCTGGGAGGGGAGAATCCGTGTCAGGCATGACTGAGTCCAGTCGGTGAGGCGATGCCTGCGACTCTGGCATGTCCCCCGGAGATGACAGGGGTCGGTCTGCACGTCGAGGTAGATTCTGCCCCTCAGGTGGCAGTCTGCGGGCTATGTTCTCGGTTGGAGTGAGACCATTTCCAGGCGACCCCTCGGCCTCCTGGTCAAGATTCGTCGAAAAGCTCAACTAAAATTTCGAAAACGCGGTGACGTGGATAGGAAGGCGCTGTGACCCTGGTCGTCGATTGGGTAAAGTGTTCTGGCACTGTTGGTGCTGTAACACCTAACGGTGGACTCAAGCCATGTTTGAACTCTTATGTAAATAAACACACAGCGTCGGTGTTTGCACTGCTTCCACTTTCCCTGTCCTATAAAAACATGCACGAATGGCACTTAAAAATTGCGTGAAGGGTGGAAGAAGAATAGCCCAATCAAACGTCTAGAGATGGATCGGTCGGGATAAGTTACATGGCCCCATCCGATAGGACACGGAAATAGGAACTCTACCCAGCAATACGGGTGAACTTGCGCTATCTTGCAGGAAGAGTGAATAGTCCCGTGTCCTAACTCGAATACTAACTCTAACTGAAGGCTTAATGCTAACTTAACCTTGGCGGCAAGTGTATGGATCAGCAACAGATAACCCATGGAACGTGTCTTATGGGAATTAATGGTAATAGGCGTTTATACGAGTGGTGCCTTAGGATGTACACGCCTCCAACCCTAACCCCAACCTAAACCTCAACTGTAAACATAATAATAACTTTAGGTCCAACCCTGGCGCTAAACTAAACCGAACAATGCCAAATTAAATAAGTGTCCCGTTCCATGGGTTATCTGTTGCTGCCCTGACTTCATACCATATCTTTGCCACCCTGACCTTAAACTTGCCTAAACCGTAACGCTGAAACTTGGCGCAACTTCACCTTTGTTACGGGGCGGTTCCTGCCTCCCCCCCCAAAAAAAAAAATCCTGAACGTGGAAACATACAAGTAAGATCTACAGGCGAATTGACTTCCCTTAAGAGAAAACTGCCTAAGACTGAGAGGAAGTTGCAGTGACAGACTTGCGTCAAACCAAACTCTCCATCTGCAGATGGAAGGCATTTTACCAATACACCTTCAGGCGACTTATGAAAAATTCTGGAGGGTACGCATCGTCACTACCCTGCCTGTTTCTTCGACAATAACAACCACCATCACCACCAGGAGCTGCTAACGATGAAAGCCTGGCACGGGGAGGCAGTATGATTCAAAATAGGACCTGTCACGGTCAATGAAAAGAAGTGGAAGGCATAGAGAAGAAAGGGGTTGTATTCCAAAGAGGCGGGATGAAGGACTGATGGGTTAATGAAGGGCGGCTGCACTGAAAACTGTTGGTATGCACGTACAGCTGGCCTATCTGGTAGTGTATAATTGCGCAAGTGTGTGGACACCAAGGAGGTTAAAACCCCCGATCATCTCAGCTGCGATCGGCTGAGGACAGCACACATGAGCCGAACATTGTCATTCATCAGGTTCCAGTCACCTGGACCCGGAACTTCCTAGCAAAACGACAATCATCCGTATTCTGTCCTGAAACCGGTGAGTGACAGTTTCATGCTATTCAGAAAGTCTAATAAATCCACAGACTTGGTGGGCCTACGTACAAATTAGTCAAACTCAGAACATTCTTGCCCATATTGTGGTGTTGAGCAAACTAGAAAGTAGCGAAACATGTTGCGTTACGAAATACATGGGAATTTGTACCAATTTAGTGTCCAAAAATTTTGATTTCTAACCAAGTTTCTACGCGAATTTAATTCATCCGAGTATCGAAATCAGTACTGAAGGACTAATTTATTTTCTGCCAAGGAAGTAGGTGGCTGATACGCCTTGGGGGAGGTCGCGTCCACAGCGGAACCAATGTAGCTGCCTAAGACCATCAATATTTGTAGTTGAAAGCATACTTAAAGATTACTGTGTGGGGGGTTTAGCGAGGAAGGACACCCTGGAGATGATGAATAGATGTCACGTAAAACCTCATTCGTTTCCCATTGCACACTTATGCCTGCAACCACAGTCACCCCTCTTAGCGTGAGCCTGAATTTGAATGGCTTGTAGGGGCACTAGCCTGACTGCATTTCATATATGTGGTCTCATCATAATCGCACACCTTGGTATGCTGAGTGATCATGGAAAGCAGGACCAAAGTGGTCACTACAGTCTCACTTGCCTTGATTGGTTTCATCTTGTCCAGGCTGCGGTCTCCTGAAGCAGTTGAGACGTGACAACAATAAGTAATCCGCGAAGAACGAGACACGATCGCTTTAACAAGAGCTTTATTAACCTGACGCTTCGGATTCTCTCTCGAACCCATCATCAGAGACAGTCAGCAATCCAGCAGTCTGAGGATCGCAGTGGCGTTCCCTACCAACCACCTCTGCTCCGCGCACCACAGGACAACCACCGGCCGAACGCGCACGAGTCGGTGGCCGCCATCGAGGCACGAGTCCAGTGGCCACAACACACGCACACCCGTCAGTTCGACCGTCGCAGTACGACGATGTCCACCGTATGCTTCACAGAAGGGTGGTGCACGGACGGTGACTTGTGCGCAAATTAGTTTTAAGGGATAGTAGACTTGCACTGCATCTACCGCACTCTCTACTCCCTTACCCGCCTGTGCCCGGTGTCAAGACATAGTCAAGAAGACAGGAGGCGGGGTCAGGCGCAGATGAAGCATCTCCCACGGAATGAGAGAGCGGGGTGAGGCATGAGCCTGCACCTACTCGTGCCCAAGTCGGGCACGCGCACCCCACATGTTCGGCATTTGTTATGGTACCGCGCCCAAGAATAATAACACCTGCTGCACCCTGATTTGGTCCCCATGTTGGTCCAGCGCATTTAACACGCGGCCCGTTTAGGGGGCACTCCCTCAAGGTAGCTAGTAGAGAACAAATCGTGACTTTTCGCGGCCCATAATTTATCATTTCCTATAGTAACAAACAGTCAAACGAGATCTAGCGACAGTCTTCCTGTCCTTTTGATTGAACGTTTTCTGACGTCTACACAACTAATTTAGTTTGGATAACTTAACGTACTGTGCTAGTGGTAAACGCTTTGTAATTGGGTCCAAAAGTTTCTGCCTCAGTATGCACCCACCTCCACGTACTTTGCAATAACATACTAGGTTGATGAGATGGGTTCACATGGGGAGTAGAAAAAAACGGTGACACCAGCTTCGTTGCGGGTGATACTAATTAGCACCACATCTCGTCGAAGGCTCAAAGTTCAATAAGCATAAACAGGAACGTAAGGTGACGAGGTGTGCAGCTCAAAAAGACACCTCATAAGTAAAACTACGCTTGAATCGAGTAAGTGGTAAAAAATGCCTTCAGTGCGAGCAAAAACCAAAGGCCTACCATCCAGCATTTGCGCAAAACAAGCTAGGACGATTTTGGGTCCAAATATAGCTTTGGAGGTTTACACACATCAGTTTGACCATCGCGAAGGGCGAGTCCCACTGTGAGCCTCACAGAATGGTTGGCATAGGACGGTGAATTGCATGTGAATTAGGTTATATTTATAGTAGAGGTGTAGAGGGTGCTAATTAGGGGTAGCAACACACAGGTAGCATTTGGTCGCTCCATCTGTCTCGCACAGGTGGTGAATGCTGCTGTGGCCGCCTCTAGCTGGTACCCAAATCTCACCTGTGGCTCCTTGAAGCTGGTTCTTCCCAGCGGCCACACCCTGGGCAACCACCACAACCGGCAGGCCAAACCAGTTGAGGGTCTCCGGTGTTCTGTGTGTCTTCACACGCGGTATGTCTGCTACCTTCCCCGTCTCCCGTCCTCCCTGCCCTTACTCTCTCCTCTTCCACGTCAACTCCTCTCCCCCTCTTTCACCCTCCCTCTCCCCTCCTCTCTTTTACTCTTACTGCTCCCCCTTCCTCCCTCACGGTCAAATATGTCTTACGGCGAGGGCGACATGCAATCACGCAGGTGGCCCAGGCGAATCGGTCGTTCTCTGACTAACCCAAATCGTGACCAAAAGTGGAGTTCGGTAGCCGCCTGGGATGACTCAGCACCCCTATTTCAGTACAGCACTGCTTACCCCTCGCAGAGGAGGGGGCTAGAAAAGGTGCCTTAACAGATGCTGGGTCTTACGACAGCTGCAGCAGACCGTGGCTAGCAGACTGCAATTACATACGGTCGAAAAACTAAACAATACAACAACAACTCTCCCAATCTCCCACCGTACCTTTTGGACTGCTCGAGTGAGCTTTCTCACTCTAGCAGCCTGGAATGTTTGATTCTTTTTAGACAATCCATGGAGCAACCGAACGGAATGGAGGACGGCGCTTGTCGCTCAGGAACAAGAGCGGTACAAGGTAGATATTGCTGATCTAAGCGAGACACGATTGTCCGAGTAGGGTCAGCTGGAGGAGTTAGGTGCCAGCTACACCCATTTTAGGAGCGACCGGCCAAAGGCAGACGGACGCGACGCTGGTGTTGCCTTTGCCATCCGGAGGGACATCGTGGGATGTCTGCCCTGTTTGCCACAGGACATCAACGATCGCCTGATCAACCTCCGCCTGCCTCTCCGGGGAGTTAAGTTCACTACCATCAGCAGCGCCTACGCACCCCCGCTGACGAGCTCCGACGAGACAAAGAACAAACTCTATGATGATCTACATGATTTCCTGTCGAAGGCGGATAAGTTAATTGTCCTAGGTGACGTTAACGCCCGCGTCGGGACAGACAATGCTACGTGAAGAGGAGTGCTGGGTCACCATGGTCTCGTCCGATGCAATGATAACGGTCTTCATCTCCTACGAACCTGTTCCGAACACCGCCCGATCCTGACCAACATCTTCTTCCGCCTCCCGAGGTGGCAAAGGGCGACCTGGGTGCATCACAGGTCGAGACACTGACACCTTTTGGACTATGTCCTCGTCCGGAGGCGAGATCAACAGGATGTGCTGGTGACAAAGGCGATCCCGGGGCCAACGGATGGACGGATAACCGCCTCGTCATCTCCAAGATGAGGCTTCGTCTGAAACCCTGCAGGAGGCCCCAAGTCAAGCGGCCACCAGATAAGTTGAATACTGTTTTGTTTAATGTGTCTGTAACGAACTGGCCAACCGGCTACCCAACCTTCCGGTCGCCGACGCAGACACCTCCACGAAGAAACGGTGGTGCCAGCCGAGGGACACCGTCCAATACCCCACCCTGGAAGTCCTAGGTTGCGCACGTTGTCAGCACCAAGACTGATTCGATGGCAACGACGCAGCCAGCAACGCTCTGCTCGTCAAGAAGAACCAGTTGCACAAAGCCTACGTCGATCGCCCTACCGCTGCAAACAAGACAGCCTTCTACCGAAGTCACCGCCTTGTACAGCAACGGTTGCGGGAGATGCAGGTTGCCTGGATGACCCACAAAGCCGAGGAAATCCCAGGGTACGCGGACCGCCACCACCAAGGCTGTCTATGGACCTCCCACCAAAGGCGCCGCCCTTTTTCTCAGTGCCGACGAAAGGACACTGCTCACTGAGAAGACGCAAATCCTGACGCAATGGGCGTCAGGATGGGCAGTCTCAACCCTCCACCATCTCCGACGCAACCATCGATCGCCTGCCTGAAGTGGAAATCAACGCCAACCTTGATCTCTTGCCCTCTTCCCAAGAAACCATCAGAGCCCTGCGGCAACTGTCCAACGGGAAAGCACCCGGCTCGGACGTGATCCCTGTTGAGATTTGCAAGCATGGCGGACCCCAACTGATGAAGCGATTCACAGCGCTCCTCCAGGAGGTGAGGCACGACGGACTAGTCCCTCAGGATATCAAAGACGCCACCCTTGTACACCTCTACAAGAAGAAAGGGAATCGCAAACTCTGCGACAAACACAGAGGCGACTAGTTGCTGAACATCGCCGGAAAGATCTTTGACCACATTCTCCTCAATCGCCTGAACGCTTACCTGGAGGAAAGACTGCTCCCGGAAAGCCAATATGGCTTCCGACGACAAAGAGGAACAGTCGACATAATCTACGCCGCTCGTCAGCTGCAAGAGAAGTGCCCGGCGATGCGAACTCACATCTTCACTCCCTTTCATTACTCCCACATCCGAATACTCATCACCTGTTACCCCCACTACCACCGCCACTGACGCCGTCACCACCACCACCAGCGATGGGGACTCTCTCT
Organism: Schistocephalus solidus; assembly: GCA_017591395.1. Lineage (NCBI taxonomy): Eukaryota > Metazoa > Platyhelminthes > Cestoda > Diphyllobothriidea > Diphyllobothriidae > Schistocephalus > Schistocephalus solidus. The sequence continues at coordinate 77,672 of WEDG01005999.1, forward strand.
TAAACTATCTACATTGCTACCGCACATTCACCTCACGCATCGGCCTGGTCGATCACTAGCGAATCCATCGTACAGAGACTAGTGAACCGGTACCTGGCGAACCAACCCACAACAGAGATCGCCACCTCCAAGGCCCTCACTGCTCCCACACATTTACACACCGCATGGACCCATTAGGAAACATGCACCTCCACGACAACCTGCGGTAAACCACCGTAGGCTAAACCCCATCAGCGCACACTACCTCCACCAATACCTACACAACATCCTCACCATCACCATGTACCTGAGAATATAACGGTGTCCTAGAAACTGTGGGTTGGAAGGCTGCTAAGCTGACGCTTTCCACAGACCACGCCGTCGGTCCAGTGTATGTGTTGTGTGTAATGAGTGGCTGATTAGTGGACTGGGAGTCAGACGGCGATGGCTCCTTCATATCTCCTGATAGAAAGAATCCTTGTGTGTGCGTTATAGAGGCAAGGCCGTGCTGTGGCACGCGAAGACGGGTACACCAACCCGTCAGAAAATGCGCCCATTCCCACATCAGATAACTGACCGGCTCGGACGGTGGTCTGAGTGTGGGTATGGGGAAAGAGTGAGGTAAACGGCTCAGCGCATTTTACTCACTATAAACAATCTGACGCGCTTGAAACTATCACGGTGTGCTAAAGCCGTGGCTTTGAAGGTTGTCAACTGACGGGATACCTTGAACCACGTGGTCAGCCCAGTGCGTGCGTTTGTGCGCCATGGACAACTGACGGACTGAGAGTCAGACTGCAGTGGCTCCTTCTTAATGTGTCCTTTATGGCACTCCCACTTCGTTGGGATCCGAGTCGCCCCTCTCTTCTATTGTTGTGTTCTTGTGTGCATGGGCCTGCGCCCTCTCCTAGCTACGGTCTTCTTGACTCTGTCTTGACACCAGGTCCAGATGGATGAGTAAAACAGAGAGTGAGGTTGATGCATTGCATGTCTACTCTCACTATAATCAAGTGCGAGTAGCCATACCTGCACAGCATGCGGTGGACATCGTCTAACACGGTGGTCGATCTAGCGTGATAGTAAAGACTAGAGTGGCATCTACCACACTCTCTTTATTCTCTCACCCTCCTGGGACCCGGTGGCAAGACAGCGTTAAAATGACCGAGGGCGAGCTCGCGTGCAGTAGTTTACAAAGCTAAACAACCCGTCTATGTCTGCTATACACGGCCTAGTTGACGTGTGATTGACCACGTTTTCACAGAAACAAGAGGAGGGGGGCTCGGATTTCATCTGAGGGGGAGTGCCATACAGGCCATATCAAGAAAGAGCCATTCCAGGTTAACTCATCAACCCGAAGGGACACACAAGACAACAGTTACCAGGATTGATGTGTACTGCATGCTGCAGAGAATTGTCTCAGCATTGGTGGCTGACGAGTGAATTGGTTTACAGTTAACCCGACTTGCGCAACATCTACTGCACTTCCTCTCCCCACCTCCGCATTGCTCCGACAGCAAGATAGAGTCAAGACGATCAGAGGTGGCCTCGGACACAGTGGTTGACAAAGTTAAACAATCCTCTACGCATGCCACGAACGAGCTCGACCCACAACAGGTACCGGGCTTATGAAAGGACGACTCCGACCTCATATGAGAGAGGAAGTGGGTAAGATAAAGGTCGCATTTAGAAGGATGCATCGCGGGTTGACAGTCAGCCAAAAGAAGGAACGAGTTATCCCCTCAGTTGGCAGCCGTCCAAGCCTCAACATTTACCGCATCGTGATGACTTAAAGCGCATCAGAATTCTATTAGTTGAGAATGCACTGATTTCTTCCGGGGATGGATTACCCAATGCAGATCCAAACCCCGCCTTTACTCTCCCATGCAACAGTCAACTGTCCGATCGTGAAAACCAACTAGTAGTGGATTTGGACGCAATGGATGACAAGGCTGAACAGTTCGTCTACGCAGGCCAAACAACTCGGTCCCCGCTTTATGCGCCAGGCTTCCCACTTAAGTTACATGTGCATAATCCGACATGCAACATTTCTCCCGCCTCACTGACAAATTGGATTGTGTGCTTGCCGCAGGAGGGTGATATGGTGTGCTACAGGGAGGTGTCATGTGCGCTCGTGTTTAAGAGCAAAGTCGCGTGTGGCATAGGGGTTTATGTGCGCCATTAGGGCAACGTGTTAAGATAGCGTATGGGCTGTGTTGTTTTACTGAAGAGTGACATGGAGGTACACATAGCCGAAGAGGCCCACACAATGACCGAATCTTCGGCGGTGGTGTGAGCAAATCAAGCTCCCGGCACTGCGACAGATTCGTTACTGACTGGTCAGATCTATGCACGATTCGAAGATTCAGTCGCAACGGCGACAGGCTATGACTGAGTTGTCATATGAACTGGGAGAGGCGAGGGTAGTGAAGGGAGGCAAAATTGTAGGAGTGACCCTTAACAGTGAGGCAGGTGGAGAGAGACTTTGAGGAGGAAAATGCCCTTGCGGTCCCCCCATAGACTTGCCAGTTCCTATTGCGTTAACAAATGCAAACGATTGTGACATAATTAAAGTCATGGAGGGTTTGTCCTTGACTCTACATCTGCCAAAGTAACGAGCTGAGTTTATCCATGAACTGAAAATCTTAATATCCGTAGAGATAAGCTTAGAGCCAGCGCTCGGTGATTTATCGCTAGACATTTGTTGAACAGCCTTAATGGTCTTTTTTACTGATGCCGGACGATCGAGGTCTGCGTTTGTTTCCATTTGGGTGAGCCTCCTGATGGCTTTCTCAGACACTGTAGAGATAGCCGACGAGGACGCTAGCGAAGTGTTTGGATCACTTGAGTGGGGCTTAACGTGTTCGTGTTGTGGGTAGCCTGGCGGATAAGAGTGTATAACTGAAATCATTTAAGCCGTAATGTACGCTGCCAGTGTGTGTGTGTGTGAGCCACCTAAACGGGCCACGTGGTAGATGCGTTGGACCAACACGGGGGCCACATCAGGGCACGGCATGCGTTATTCGGGTTGCGCTCCCATAACAAATGCCGAACATGGAGGTGTGGTGGCACGCCTAGGGGCGGCTTGGACTTAAGGGACCCAGCCGCGCCAGTCACCTGCGTCCTCTCCCGCCTCCGGTCTTCTTGACTCTGTCTTGACACCGGGCTCAGGTGGGGGAGGAGGAGAGAGTGCGGTAGATGCAGCGCAAGTCTACTATCACTTTAAACTAAATCACGCGCAAGTCACCGTCCCTGCTCAACTTTCCCATGAGCATACGGTGGACATCGTCGGACTACGACGGTCGAACTGTCGTGTGTGTGTGTGGGGTGTAGGGGGTACTAGTTAGGGGCAGCACTACACAGATAGCATTTGGTCGCTCCATTTGTCTCGTACAGGTGGTGAATGCTCCTGTGGCCGTCTCTAACTGGTACCCAGCTCTCACCTGTGGCTCCTCGAAGCTGGTTCTTCCCAGCGGCCACACCCCGGGCAACCGCCACGACCGGCGGGCTAAACCAGGTGAGGGTCTCCGGTGTTGTGTGTGTCTTCACACCCGGTACGTCTGCTCCTTTCTCCCTGTTCTTGTCCTCTCCCGTCCTCCCTGCCCTTCCTCCTCTCCTCTTCCCACCCCACTCCCCTCTCCCCTCCTCTATCCTCCTCTCCTTACTCTTGCTTCTACCCATCTTCTTCTCCCTCTATCCTCACTCTTCCCTCCTTCCCCACGGTCGAAAAGTCCTACGGCGAGGGCGACATGCAATCACGTAGGCGGCCCAGGCGAATCGGTCGTTCTCTCACTAACCCAAATCGTGACCCATAGTGGAGTTCGGTAGCCGCCTGGGTGACTAAGCAGCCCTATTTAGGGATAGCACTGCTTACCCCCTCGCGGGGGAGGGGGCTAGAAAAGGTGCCCTAAACAAATGCTGGGTCTCACGACAGCTGCAGCAGACCGTGGCTAGCAGACTGCAATTAAATGCGGTCGAAAAACTCTAAACAATATCAACAACAACTCCTCTCCCAATCCCCTCATCCGTACCCTTCGGGGTACCCTCCGGGCTGCTCGGGTGAGTCCGCTCACACTAGCAGCCTGGAATGTTCGTTCCCTTTTAGACAATCGGAGGAGCAACCGGCCGGAACGGAGGACGGCGCTAGTCGCTCGGGAACTGGCGCGCTACAAGGTTGACATTGCTGCTCTCAGCGAGACCCGATTCTCTGAACAGGGTCAGCTGGAGGAGGTGGGTGCCGGCTACACCTTCTTCTGGAGCGGCCGACCAAAGGCAGAGCGACGCGACGCTGGTGTCGCCTTTGCCATTCGGAACGGCATCGTGGGACGTCTGCCCTGTCTGCCGCAGGGTATCAATGATCGTCTTATGAGCCTCCGCCTGCCTCTTTGGGGAGACAAATTCGCCACCATCATCAGTGCCTACGCTCCCCCAATGACGAGCTCTGATGCGGCGAAGGACAAATTCTACGACGATCTACACTCCCTCTTGGCGACTGTGCCGAAGGCGGATAAGTTAATTGTCCTTGGTGACTTTAACGCCCGCGTCGGCACAGACCGTGCCTCGTGGAGAGGAGTGCTGGGTCCCCATGGTCTCGCTGGCTTCAATGACAACGGTCTTCTTCTCCTACGAACCTGCGCTGAACACCGCCTTATTCTGACCAACACCTTCTTCCGCCTCCCAAAGCGGCAAAAAGCGACCTGGGTACATCCTCGATCGAGACACTGGCACCTCTTGGACTATGTTCTCGTCCGGAGGCGAGATAAACAGGACGTGTTGGTGACAAAGGCGATCCCCGATGCCGATGGATGGACGGATCACCGCCTCGTCATCTCCAAGATGAGGCTCCGTCTGCAACCCCGCAGGAGACCCCAAGGTAAGCGACCACAAGGTAAGTTGAATACTGTTTTGTTGAATGTGCCTGCTCACCATCTACATTTCAGCAACGAACTGGCCAACCGTCTAGCCAACCTTCCAGTCGCCGACGCGGACATCTCCGTGGAGAACCGCTGGTGTCAGCTGAGAGACACCATCCAATCCACTGCCCTGGATGTCCTCGGCCGCGCACGTCGTCAGCACCAAGACTGGTTCGATGACAACGACGCAGCTATCAACGCTCTGCTCGTCGAAAAGAACCAGTTACATAAAGCCTACATCGCTCGCCCTACCGCTGCAAACAAGACAGCCTTCTACCAAAGTCGCCGCCTTGTACAGCAACGGCTGCGGGAGATGCAGGATGCCTGGATGACGCGCAAAGCCGAGGAAATCCAAGGGTACGCGGACCGAAACGAATGGAAGAACTTCTTCGCCGCCACCAAGGCTGTCTACGGACCTCCAGTCAAAGGAGCCGCCCCTCTTCTCAGTGCCGACGGCAGGACGCTGCTCACCGAGAAGACGCAAATCCTGACGCGATGGGCAGAGCACTTTCAAAGCGTTCTCAACCAGCCCTCCACCATCTCCGACGCCGCCATCGATCGCCTGCCTGAAGTGGAAATCAACGCCAACCTTGATCTCCCGCCCTCTCTCCAAGAAACCATCAGAGCAGTGCAGCAACTCTCCAGCGGGAAAGCACCTGGCTCGGACAAGATCCCTGCTGAGATTTACAAGCATGGTGGACCCCAGCTGATGAATCGACTCACAGTGCTCTTCCAGGAGATGTGGCACCAAGGACAAGTCCCTCAGGATTTCAAAGACGCCACCATTGTCCACCTATACAAGAAGAAAGGAAACCGCCAACTTTGCGACAACCACCGAGGAATTTCGCTACTGAACATCGCTGGAAAGATCTTCGCCCGCATTCTCCTCAACCGCTTGAACGCTCACCTGGAGCAAGGACTGCTCCCGGAAAGTCAATGCGGCTTCCGACGACACAGAGGAACAATCGACATGATCTTCGCTGCTCGCCAGCTGCAAGAGAAGTGCCAAGAGATGCGGACTCACCTCTACACTACCTTTGTGGACCTGACGAAAGCCTTTGACACGGTGAATCGCGACGGGCTGTGGAAAATCATGCAGAAATTCGGCTGTCCTGAACGGTTCACGCATATGGTACGTCAGCTTCACGACGGGATGATGGCGCGCGTTACTGACAACGGGACAGTATCTGAAGCATTCGCAGTGACCAACGGGTGAAGCAGGGCTGCGTATTGGCTCCCACCCTGTTCAGCCTCATGTTCTCTGCCATGTTAATGGATGCCTACCGTGACGAACGCCCCGGGATCCGCATCGCCTACCGGATGGACGGCCGACTCCTCAACCAACGACGAATGCACTTCCGCTCGCGTGTCTCCACAGCGACTATCCATGAACTTCTATTCGCTGATGACTGCGCACTCAATACAACGACAGAAGAGGAAATGCAAAGGAGCATGGACCTCTTCGCTGCCGCCTGTGACAACTTCGGACTTCGCATCAACACTGAGAAAACGGTTGTGATGCATCAACCGTCGCCAAACACTCTATACACCGCAGCTCACATCAATGTCAATGGCGCCCAACTTAAATCTGTAGATACCTTCACGTATCTAGGCAGCAATCTCTCACGCAGCACCAAAGTCGACGATGAGATCGCCCATCGGATCGCTAAAGCCAGCCAAGCCTTTGGACGCATGCAAAATGTGGTCTGGAATCGACATGGTCTCCACCTCAGAACCAAACTCAAGATGTACAAAGCTGTCATATTGCCAACGCTGCTGTATGGAGCGGAGACGTGGACAATCTACCAAAAGCAGGCACGAAAGCTCAACCACTTCCACCTCAGCTGTCTCCGCAGAATACTAAAGCTGAGTTGGCAAGACAGGATACCGGACACGGAAGTGCTGGAACGAACAGGCATTCTCAGCATTTTCGCTCAGTTGAAACAACTGCAACTGCGCTGGAGCGGTCACCTTGTGCGGATGGATGACGAAAGGCTACCCAAACGACTCTTCTATGGAGATCTCGCCATGGGTTCTCGTCGACAAGGGGGTCAAGTACGACGCTACAAAGACACTCTGAAGACCTCCCTGAAGCAATTGCAGATCAATCCGGAGTCCTGGGAGGACCTTGCCCGAAATCGATCGGCTTGGAGGAGAACAGTGAAGACAGGGGCAGCAATCTACGAAGCCAACAGGATCGCCGCTGCCAAGACCAAAAGAGCGGCACGAAAGTCACCAGCGCCCCGGATCAACATCGCCAATGCCCAGGCCCTTCCAACATGCCCGCGCTGTCACCGCACCTTCCGCGCGCGAATCGGCCTAGTCGGACATCTTCGGAAGCAATGCATCAACAATCCGACAATTCAAAATTCTACGTCTACTTCTGTCAACCCTCCTTCGGACTCCTCCACCCTCACCCCTGGCATCAATTCCACTAGTCCCACCATCATCGAGACCGCATCACAATGCTCAGCACGTGTTACCCCCACAACCACCGCTGTCACCACCACTACCACCATCAGCGATGGGGACTCCCTCCTAAACTGTCCTCATTGCAACCGCACATTCACCTCACGCATTGGCCTGGTCGGTCACTTGCGAATCCATCGTACAGAGACTGGTGAACCAGTGCCTGGAGCTCCAACACACAGCAGAGATCGCCGCCTCCACTGCCCTCACTGTCCTCGTGCATTCACTCATCGCATGGGCCTTTTCGGTCACATGCGCATTCACAAAAACCTGCGGTAAACCACCGGAGGCTAAGCTACATCTGAACACACTATCTTCACCAATACATCGACCACACCTTCACAATCACCATGTACCTGAGTATATCACGGTTTCCTAGAAACGACGTCGGCTCAGTGTATGTGTTGTGTGTGTCGAGTGGCTGACCAGTGGACTGGGAGTCAGACGGCGATGGCTCCTCCATATCCCCTGAGTTAGTGAATCCTGGCGTGTGCGTTATGGGGGCCAGGTCGTGCTGTGGCGCGCGAAGACGGATACGCCGATCCGTCAGCCAATGCGCCCACTCCCACATCAGGCAACTGACCGGCTCGGACAGTAGTCTGACTGTGGGGGTGGGGGAGAGAGTGAGGTCGACAGCTCAGCGCATATTCCTCACTATAAACAATCTGACGCGCTTGAAACTATCACGGTGCGCTAAAAGCCGTGGCTTGGAAGGTTGCCAACTGACGGGATAACTCGGACCGCGTGGTCAGCCCAATGTGTGTTTTTGTGTGGAGTGGCTGACTAGCGGACTGAGAGTCAGGCTGCAATGGCTCCTTCTTAATGTGGTCTTTATGGCACCCCCACTCTGTGGGATCCGAGCCAGGTGTGGTGGCACGCCCAGGGGCGGCTCCGGCCGCGCCAGCCACCTGTGCCCTCTCCCATCTCCGGTCTTCTTGACTGTGTCATGAGACCGGGCTCAGGTGGGGGAGGAGAAGAGAGTGCGGTAACGTTGAATGCCGCGGTTGGAAGGTTGCCAACTGACAATTACACTCAGACCTCGCAGTTAGTCCAATGTGTGTTGTGTGGAGTGGCTGACTGGTGGTCTGAGAGTCAGGCTGCGATGGCTCCTTCTTAACGTGACCTCTGGCTATCTCACACATGTGAGATGTAAGCCGTTCAACCCCCTGTTGTGTGAAATCCTGGTGCTTGTGTTTGGGGGCCAGGTCGTGTACGTAGTACACGTAGGCGAGTCACTAGCAGCTGCGCCGCTTCCGCATCAGACAACTGACCGGCTCGGACAGTGGTCTGATTGTGGGGTGGGGGAGAGAGTGAGGTCGACAGCTCAGCGCATTTTCCTCACTATAAACAATCTGACGCGCTTGAAACTATCACGGTGCGCTAAAAGCCGTGGCTTGGAAGGTTGCCAACTGACGGGATAACTCGGACCGCGTGGTCAGCCCAATGTGTGTTTTGTGTGGAGTGGCTGACTGGCGGACTGAGAGTCAGGTTGCAATGGCTCCTTCTTAATGTAGCCTTTATGGCACTCCCACTCCGTGGGATCCGAGCCAGGTGTGGTGGCACGCCCAGGGGCGGCTCCGGCCGCGCCAGCCACCTGCGCCCTCTCCCATCTCCGGTCTTCTTGACTCTGTCTTGACACCGGGCTCAGGTGGGGGAGGAGGAGAGAGTGCGGTAGCTGCAGCGCAAGGCTACTATCACTTAAAACTAATTCACGCGCAAGTCACCGTCCCTGCACCACCTGGTGTGGAGCATACGGTGGACCTCGTCGAAATCGACGGTCGAACTGCCGTGTGTGTGTGTGTGTGTGGGGTGTAGGGGTACTAGTTAGGGGCAGCACCACACAGCTTGCATTTGGTCGCTCCATTTGTCTCGTACAGGTGGTGAATGCTCCTGTGGCCGCCTCTAACTGGTACCCAACTCTCACCTGTGGCTCCTCGAAGTTGGGTTCTTCCCAGCGGCCACACCCCGGGCAACCGTCACGACCGGCGGGCTAAACCAGGTGAGGGTCTCCGGTGTTGTGTGTGCCTCCACACCCGGTATGTCTGACTCCCGAACTTCCCACCTCCCCCCTCTCAAAAAGTCCTACGGTGGGGGCGACAGCAACCCCGTAGGCGGCCCAGACTAACTCGGGTCGTTCTTCCACTAAAACAAACCGTGACCCATAGTGGAGTTCGGCAGCCGTCTGGGATGTCCGAGCAGCCCTATTTAGGGATAGCACTGCTTGCCTCCTCGCGGAGGAAGGGGCTAGAAAATGTGCCCTAAAAAATGCTGGTTCTCACGTCTTCTGCAGCCGGCCGCGGCTCGCAGATCGCAAACTACGCGGTCGTAAAACTCAAACAAACAACAATACCCCCGTCCCCATCCCCCTCGCCATACTCTCCAGGCTGCTCGGGTGAGTCCACTCACACTAGCAGCCTGGAATGTTCGTTCCCTTTTAGACAATCCTAGGAGCAACCGGCCGGAACGGAGGACGGCGCTAGTCGCTCGGGAACTGGCGCGCTACAAGGTGGACATTGCTGCTCTCAGCGAGACCCGATTCTCTGAGCAGGGTCAGCTGGAGGAGGTGGGGGCCAGCTACACTTTCTTCTGGAGCGGCCGGCCAAAGGCAGAGCGACGCGACGCTGGTGTTGCCTTTGCCATCCGTAACGACATCGTGGGACGTCTGCCCTGTCTGCCGCAGGGTATCAATGATCGCCTGATGAGCCTCCGCCTGCCTCTTCGGGGAGACCAGTTCGCCACCATCATCAGCGCCTACGCTCCCCCAATGACGAGCTCTGATGCGGCGAAGGACAAATTCTACGAGGACCTGCACGCCTTGCTGGCGACTGTGCCGAAAGAGGACAAGTTAATTGTCCTTGGTGACTTCAATGCCCGCGTCGGGACGGACCACGCTGCCTGGCAGGGAGTGCTGGGTCCCCACGGTCTCGGTAGCTGCAACGATAACGGCCTCCTTCTTCTGCGCACGTGTGCGGAACACCGTCTCCTGCTGACCAACACCTTCTTCCGCCTTCCGACGCGGGAGAAGGCCACGTGGATGCACCCTCGGTCGCGGCGCTGGCATCTGCTGGACTATGTTCTCGTCCGGAGGCGAGATCGACAGGACGTGCTGGTAACCAAGGCGATCCGCGATGCCGATGGTTGGACAGATCACCGCCTCGTCATCTCCCAGATGAGGCTCCGACTGCAACCCCGACGAAGGCCCCAAGGTAAGAGGCCGCCATGTAAGTTAAATACTCTTTTATTAAATTTGCCTGCTCACTGTTTTGATTTCAGCAACCAAATAACCGAGAAACTGGAGGACCTGCATGCTCCAGATGATAACGCTACCGTGGAGACACGATGGTGTCAACTGCGAAATGTCATCCAGTCCACCGCCCTCGATGTACTCGGACGCGCACACCGTCGACACCAGGACTGGTTTGACGACAATGACGCCGACATCAGCAACTTACTCGCGGAGAAGAATAGACTACACAAAGCCTACATGGACCTTCGGACTGACGCCACCAAAGCAGCCTTTTTCAGATGCCGGCGCCTTGTACAACAACGGCTGCGGGAGATGCAGGATGCCTGGATGATCCGAAAGGCTGAGGAAATCCAGGGGTATGCGGACCGCAATGAAATGAAAAACTTTTTCAAAGCCATCAAGGCCATCTACGGCCCGTGTATCAAGGGGTCCGCACCGCTGCTCAGCTCTGACGGCACAACACTGCTGACAGAGAAATCGCAAATTCTGAAGCGCTGGGCCGAGCACTTCAGAAGTGTCCTTAATTGCTCATCAGCCATCTCCGATGCTGCCATTGACCGGCTCCCTCAAGTGGACACGAACAATGACCTGGATCTGCCGCCTTCCCTACCAGAAACCATCCGGGCCGTGCAGCAGATTTCCAGCGGTAAAGCACCGGGATCCGACGCAATCCCACCGGAAGTCTACAAGCACGGTGGGCCCCGGCTGATGGCAGAACTCACAACACTCTTCCAGGAGATGTGGCGCCAAGGACAAGTTCCTCAGGATTTCAAAGACGCGACCATCGTCCATCTCTACAAACGGAAGGGGAACCGGCAACTCTGTGATAATCACAGAGGCATCTCGTTGCTCAACATCGCCGGGAAGATCTTCGCCCGTATCCTTCTCAATCGTCTTAACGGTCACCTAGAGCAGGGCCTGCTCCCGGAAAGCCAATGTGGCTTCCGCCGACACCGCGGAACAACCGATATGATCTTTGCCGCCCGCCAGCTACAAGAGAAGTGTCAGGAGATGCGAACTCACCTATACACTACCTTCGTGGATCTAACGAAAGCCTTTGACACGGTGAATCGTGACGGACTGTGGAAAGTCATGCAGAAATTTGGCTGTCCTGAGCGGTTCACGCACATGGTGCGTCAGCTTCATGACGGGATGACGGCGCGCGTCACTGACAACGGGACGGTATCCGAAGCATTCGCAGTGACCAACGGAGTGAAGCAGGGCTGCGTACTGGCCCCCACCCTCTTCAGTCTCATGTTCTCGGCTATGCTGATGGACGCCTACCGTGATGAGCAGCCTGGTATCCGCATCGCCTACAGAACTGACGGGCACCTTCTCAACAGTCGGCGTGTGCAGGCTCCAACGCGCGTGTCTACGACTACAGTCCATGACTTGCTCTTCGCGGACGACTGCGCCCTTAACACCGTGACGGAGGAGGACATGTAAAGGAGCATGGACCTCTTCGCCGAAGGCTGCGCCAAATTCGGATTAACAATCAGTACAGCCAAAACGGTCGTCATGCACCTTTACCCTAATCTTAAGAGAATGAGAGCGAGAGAGAGAGAGAGGTTTAGCCCCTAGAAATAGAACTGACTGACCGACTACGTCTCAAATCAATCGGTTTGGACTCGAAAAGTGTGGTTAAAATGAAGATAGGTTGTGGTAGGCAAGGCACTAACGACAGGATTCATCAGCGATGTGCCTGTGTTGTCGCTTGGCCGGGCGCGCAGTTAACCAAAAAGACAAGTCCAAAACTTAAATACAGGCTAGTGACAGAGGCAAGTCGTTATCGGTAACACTCCCTCTCGGTATCTTACTCTTCCAGCATTCCTTTGAGATAAGAAATTGCAGTTCCAATTTTGACAGAAGCCTTTAACGCCTACCTGGCCGTAGGACATCAAAGATGCTACTTTTGAGTACACTGGGGTATAAAGTGTGAAACCTATTAACACGTGGATTAGGTCACAGTAAAAAACATCGACATTATATTTTCCTCCATATGCAAGACAAAGCAAGGTCAATGCTAGTGAAGATGAGATTGTACAAGAATTCCCCCCCCCTCTCTATCCGAAGTTCGAAACGCATGCTAGAAATCCATCCACATAGGGCTGCAGGTGTAAAGACGACGAGGTTAAACTCGCTCACAAAAACGGTGCCTGGTCCATGGCGCACAGGTGCAAAAAACAGCAGCTGATTGAATTTCCGAGGATGCTAGTTCGACGCAGAGGTTAGCAGCAACCGAATTCCCGCCAAGGCGTTGAGTCGGTCAGCATGGCAGAAAAACCGTTAAAGATAACGTTAAATTCAGAGCAACCCTAGGGAGCACTTAGACGAGTTGGAGTCTGGATGACATGGGGAACCAGAGTTTATCAGACGTTGAGGCTTCCATTCAGCCTTAGAAATACGAAGCACAATTCACACTTTAAATTCAAATAAGAGTTAGCTTAGTGCTTGTCTGTCGTTCTACTGCATGCGATTTCGTAAATGGTCAATCCTTCAGACTGCGTCCTGTTGAGCCGCCATTTTTCTGCTCTCTATTCGCATGTAAATTTTTTCATGTGTACATTGGGTAGCCTAGTTCATCCACTATACACAGACTTAAACCCTCTTTGTTTATTCGAACCACAATAATAAGGTTGTCAGCGCACGACGCTGGCACTGTTTTGAAGGAGGTCCAATTTGAGCTACATTTTGCGACTCAGTCAAGGGCGATTCTTCATGCTGTCGAAAGTTGCATTCTTCGTTTTGACCTTCCGGTGCTATGTGTTCTGTATACCAAAACTTATTCACGGTGAACAGATGACTAAATGTTGAAAATTTTGGAATCATACTTTAAAAATAAAGCGTACCTCCCTCCCTCTTTCTCTCTCTCTCAAAAATTCGCAAGAAGGTTGACTTTAACAAGGATAGGATATGACTGTTTCTTCCGAACAGAGATGCTCCATTCTATGCATAGGTCAAATGATCGGTTTTTATCCCAAATCTGGACTTTTCAGCCAAGCGATCTATTAAAGAGCAGATAAGGAACCTTACAAACTATAAAAATGCACAAATGGTAGGTATTAAATAGCGAATAGTGGACAACCGCAGCCTATAGCCTACACACGCTTGATCTTCTCTGGATGACCGAAGCGAACGAATTCATCCAAAAATGCGCACGAAAAACCTGTAGTTGTACACAGACACACTTGTTTAAGCGAATGTAATAATGCCTGTTAGCGCATAGGAAGTGATTTTACTATAAAAAAAACCAAACCAGGAAGTACAACAAAGAAGCGTACAATGGGAAATGATTCAACACCCGAGATTTGGCAACTGTGAACCCACTTCATGACGGGAGGCGCTCGCAGCTCTGGAACGACGGTAATGCTGATAAAATTCACAAACAGACGTTTTCGTCCTCTCCGGCTATACGCAAATGCCCACATTCATGAACTCGTAGGCACAAGCGAGTCATAATCGTAAACAGAACGACCCTCGTCATCCTTGTTGGCACAAGAATGATGGAAATGGATGAAGATCGAGGGATTTGGTGTGCGCGGGCGCACATACAGCCCCATCCTCGTCCACAGGCACGTACGCATGCAAAATGACGCCAGAATCACACACACATCCACATATACCTGAACTCCCATGGACCAGGAACGATTGTAGGCGTAGTCGTAGTCCGTTGCCCTTCCTGTGACGCCGCCGCCGGCACCGATAGCTTTGACGTGCGACTCATCGAAGCTCGGAGACAGGCGGCTTGGGTGTGGTGGGGACGCCTGAGTGTAGGGATGGGGAGGGGTGGTTAGTAAATGGAGCTAAGAGCTATAGAGAGAGAGAGAGGAGCAGGGGAAAGACAGGGCCCCGATCGGAGTTCACAATAAGTAGAAGGGTACGACGTCCTGCTGCAGTCGCGTATTGATTTGACGGCAGCATATACAAACAAAAACAAAAAGGGGTAAAACACGGGAATGGGAAAACCTTCCCACAGCTCCAAAGCTCAATGGAAGTGCCCATACCCAGCCGAACATTTGGATAAATGCGCGAATGATTCAACCACGATCCTCCGTAGGTGCTAGACGGGAGAGGTAGATGGCACCGCCTCCCCCCCCGTTCATTACCTCACAGAGGGGACGCGCTGGATGGTTATTTTTGACGATACCGAGGCAGAAAACACTCAAATTGACAGTCAAAAGGCACGTTTATGGGTCTGGTCTTTTGAGAGCAGAAGCAAAAGCAGCCTACATTTCATAGAACTGTATGTTTCGTGAGAAGACAAAAGACAATAATTCGGTGTTGCCGCAGGTACTTGAGCGAGACGAGGGGAAACCCAGGGGGACTACGCGTAGCCCTTACTGCGGAAGATCTGATGCGTTCACAAGTAGAGGACAGCGGAAGGATTTGCAGCGAAGGCCATCTACGCAATAAATGTAATCTCGCGTCTCAACATAAGCCATCGGGCCCCATGAGAAATTAATACTTCTAGACGTTACCGAGAACCGATCTAGCCAAATGACTATGCATTTAAAGGTCACGACCCGTGGTGGTATGACGACACGGCAAATGCTACCCGCCATCATATAGGTAGGTACCGGCCACCGCTCGGCACAATGCTGGAAGCCTAACCCAGTTTGCTCGACGGATACATGAAGTAGTACATTTTTTAGATCGCAGAAACACAAACAAGCATGTCTTCCTCAGGCCGTCCCACGCGATCGCGTTCAGACTAGCCGTGGCCTAACTGACTTTTTGAACAATGTTCCGTGAAATCGAGAAGATCAGTTTTCTGTCTGCAAAAAGCGACCTCCACTTAGACTACAACACACACGGGGATGGCTTCAAAACACAGAGACATTGCCTGCATGAATCTCTGCATCACGGAAAAGTCTGTCGGCTCGGAAGCGGCATTTATGGCGATGAATTCGAGGACGTACATTTTTACCCTAGTTGGTTACAAGTTGGTTTGCAAGTTGGTTACCCGTATTCTCAAAGGGTACAAAAGCAGCAGCCCGAACAAGGGAGCTGGTATTTTTCCGGCACCGCCACTGCTACAAATACGAATAACCGCAATAAGTACTACAGTGACAGTGATTGCGGTGGCAAAGTAGCGGGTAGTGACGGGCACATGGTGCATTCTGTCGCTCTTAAGCGTGCAGTAATTATGACAGCAAGCAAGCGAAGGACATACCTTCACATCAGCGCTGTGTTTGCGATGGAAATGAGTAGGTGTTATATCTCGCTCAAATGAGGCGTCAGTGGAAGCAGTTCTGTGGTTGCACTGGCGTTCACTTCTGTTCACCCTGCGGGGCACCACAGTTATCTCCTCAGTGGAAGTCAGCATGGGCAGGAGGGGTGAGGGTGAATGGCTGCAGCAGAAGGAGGAACGTGAACTGGAGGTTCGAGCAGCCACCGAGCCCACTACTGAATCATCCTGTGGCTGATAGGCGACGGCATCACCAGCCAGAAGGCGGCCGCTGTGGCGGTTCAGCCGCTCCGAGGCCCGAAAGACATCGCCGCCGGCCGTGAACTGCGCTGGAGCAGGAGACAGACTCTTGCGCGCCTCTGTGGCTGCCTCCAAGGAGGCCATCGACCGGACGCCTCCGGGTATCTTCGCGGCAGCGGCAGCTGGAGATACCGAGGCCAACCGACTCACATCCATGCCAGGCAGGCGGCGGGCCATCTTCAAGTCCCAGGCTTCTTCGTAGGTCGCACTGATATCCTTGCGAGGGCCTGTCACTGACTCTTGGCGATTGGTCGGTAGGACAGTTCGTAGACTGTGAGCACTGGCAATAGGGTTGGTTCTTGAGTTGGCGCCAACTAAAAAAAGTGTGTAAGGGGCAAAAAGTTACTCTGGGGGAGGGCAGAAATCAACTGAGCGTGGCGTTAGCCCAGGTGGTCAGATTGCCAAATGTAGCAGAAAGTTGGCTAAAATTTGTGTTATTCGCGATGTCTTTTGGTAACGCTCCTAAACGAAACCCCGAATGGCCATTTATCTTGAATATACAGCAGGCAACGTATTTTATGAAACATTAACAGCGGGTTCAGAAATATGAAGCCAGGTGGTAAGGATAACATAGGTGGAGTTGTAATGCTTATAGCATAATTTTTATGTCTTTTTTACACCAGGATGCTGGCTTTTCAAAGCACATTTTGTCGGTCGCCTGCAAGGAACAGGTTCATTGGAATTTGGTGTGCATTGTTTTCATTGATTTCCGATGCCCGCATAAACCGAAACGCATTTTCAAGAAAGGATGAACAATAAAATGAGGTCTTATACTCATTTTGTGATAAATTATATCTTATTATTTTTATATTGGAAGGAGGCTTTATTGCAGCATTCGAAAGTTTCTCAATTCGTAAGTAATTCCGACTCCGGCACGCCGTAGCAATTGCGTTTCGTGTTTCTAAACTGTACAATTTCCATTTAAGAAAACTGTTATATCTTCCTATGCTATTAAGGCGTCATATAGCACACTTAAAATGAATAAAGCGGCACGAACAGACGGACAAATCCAGTACTACTTGAACAAAGATTTCATTGTTTTTAAAAAAATAATAATAAAAAAAGATACTTGAAGCTTAAAGATGATCCTACTTGGAGTAGGAAGTTTTAGGGAGGCATAAATGGCTAACAAATGAGCACAAAATGTTTTCGTGCATGGGTTCTGTAAAATACGTTTAGATGAAGAAAGGTATTGAAAAGCAATGCAAGAGATCATAATACTGAAGCGTTAATTTTTTTAACAAGTGCGATATTGCAGGCAGCCGATACGGTACGCAGTAAAAAAACCGGCATCATGATGCGACGAAAATAACTTGAGATTATGCTGCGTGATAAACGCTATTATATTCCCCCACCTAAGTTATCACTTCGAAAGCGACACCACAGTTCAGAATGGTGAATGGGCGCTCATGGATCGGTTGCGAGACCCACTCGTTCAGTTGTGGCTTTTGGCTGACTCTCTAGTCCAACCAGCAGCCTTACAGCCGCTAGTATTATAGACAGAAGTAAAGTACAGACAAAGACAAGAGAGATTTGAATGGTCATTTCTGGTTTATTAGTCGTCATCAGCCAGTCACACTCAACCCCAGGTTTTGCAACACCTGCAGCATCAGGGCCCAACTGGACGATTGAGTCCCGTTACCGCTCGGAGAGTGCTAAGCCATCGTTGTTACTATTCCCGATAGACACTGACAAGCCAACGAGCACGGGGTGCATTATTATAAGAGTTGTATTTATAACTAACAGGAAGTGGGGTCGAGATACAGGTGCTGCAAAACATTGGATTTGGTATGGCTGGCTGATGACGGCTAATAAGTCAGAAACGGTTACTCAATTCTACCTTGTCTTTGTTGGTCATATTCTTCTACACTTCCGAATGTCAGATGATTTTTCACGAGTTACAACATGCAATGTACCTAAAAGGCGTAGTGTGGCGGCACGCGATGACACAGCTCTTTAGTCAATGGTCTTTACAGCAAATTAGTTCCTTATGGTTGAAACTCAGTACTGGTGGTTGTATGATAAGCAAAGCATCTAGGGATGCAATATTTATTACAGCAGAGATTCAACTCTGCATTTAATACTCTGATCCATGAAAAGTAATAACATCTCATTTATCTCTCCCTGGTATGTCAACACCCAGTCGCGTGCAAGAACAGTGAAGAGATCAAAAGGACTTCGAGCACAAAATTTCATTCTGTGGTTTAAATCCTTATAGAAGGGGCTAAAATAAAGCCGAAATTCGACCAGAAAGTTCTTGGCTTTGAGCAATGTGCGCAAAGTGGGGAGTAGATCAAGGCATGACAGGCGTTATTCGGAATGCGCTGCCATAAAAATGCTGCTCATGGAATAAGGTGGGGGGGAGACGCGTAGATGAAGGTCCATACCACGTCAGCCAGTCTTCTAGGCTCCGAATTGACGCGTACAGACGGGTGAAGGAGCAGGAGGAGAGGAGAGAGGGAGAGGAGAGTGAGAGAGAGAGAGAGAGAGAGAGAGAGAGAGAGAGAGAGAGTGTGTTACATGCAGCGCAAGTCTAAGTTCACTTAAAACTCGTTCACGCGCAGGTCATCGTGCCTGCGCCACCATGATGTAGAAGACTATGGGCCTCGTCAAGCATGACGGTCGAGCTGTTGTAAGGTGTTCCGACCAAAGTGCGAATAAGTTTGGGGGGATGATAGGAATCCTGCGGATACGAAGTCAGCTTGTCACCGCAGTAGCACGTCCGTAGGAAGCAAATAGAAACTGCTTTCTCTGATGACGTAGGCCGGCTCTCGCGTTTGATGAATGAGTCGTGGCGAAGCACCTTTACGAAGGTTAAAAGACAGAGAAATTGTGGCACTGCAAATTTTGAACGCCATCCAACGAGGCTTTAAGTGCGGCCCAGCGTAGTTATGGAATATTCAGACAGTATGCTTCGGGAAGACCACCTGCAAATGCAGGTACCACTGAAAACCTGCTCTACACTAAGGAACCGTTGCGTTGCTAACCAAAGTTCTGTGGAATAGAAAGGTTGTATTCCGAGGACTCGGGTTAAACTTGTTGGGGACTCATGGCGTCAAGGGCATCCATCGCCAGTCAAACATCAGGGAAAAAAATGAACTGAGGAGGTTGCGATTTTCGTGAGTGGAAAGTAAAACGAAGTAAAATGGTGCTTTTTCACTGATTCTCAAGCCAGGACTAGCACAGTACGCAATGATATACAAACTACGCACATTGTTTGGAGTCCTTCTAGTTCAAATTATCGAATGAAGGCTAATTTGAACATATCGACCACGTCCGTAATGGTCAAAATTATTATAGTTCGACTAGGCTTTAATCGGAAAACTCAGTTTGCACTTACATAAACACCAAAATGTCCTGGTTAGTGATTTGACAGGAAGCCCAGACGCCAAGGTTTCGCAGCTGACGACCATCTTTTACAAATGTATTTTACAGCACGATGAAGATCCAGTAGAGGATTCTCGGAACTACGGCTCTCGCATCGATGGTCCATGGGTCTTTGGATCGTATCAGGGAGCCGATGTATCATCGGTACTTCTATAGACACAAGCGAGATGCAGCGATGTTGATCTCTATTTTTAAACACGAATTCGAAGCAGATTAAACAATACATTCTGACGAATGGCCAACTTATCGGCGACTTAAGCAGGCTGGGTACGATCAGGAAACCATCAGTTACTCGAAAAATTTTGTTGGTCCGAATACAGGTGCGCACATCCGGTAAGTCAAGGGGACTTGCTTAGACAGCACGATTGAGATTTTTAAGAAAAATCGTGGAGTTCCACAGCATTTACTTTAGGGAAATTTGAATCAACACTGCTGCTGGTGTATTTTTAAATGAGATTAAGAACACTTCGTAGCAATCCTAGGCAATAGTAAAGAAGTATTTGTTGCAAACTTGGCATTTAATTCAGATTTAGTCTTTGCGATACAGACGATATATTTTAAATCTGATTATGATTTCTGACCAATACATAATAGTATAGGAACCTCGGTACCCGAATTATTTGGTTGTTGAATTCGTTGATGGATGTCTCACATACAGGGGCAGCATACAAATCCAGGCATGGGTTGATGCTGTTGCTTTACAAGGCGGGGGGGGAAAGAGACGAGGGGAGACAGAGAACCACACAATCAGCCCTAGTCACACAGCATGAAAAACCGGCTTCACCTGGGAGGATGATTGAGAAAAAATAAGGTTTTGAACGCGTATACTCCGTGAGATGCCGCGTCAACCTTGAAATTAGTCAGTGTGCAAAAGGGATACGGTAATTGGAAGGCACAAGTCAGTTCGACTGTCGTAATCCGACGAGGTCCACCGTATGCCCACATAAGGGACAGTGACTTGTGCGAAAATTCGTTTTACCTGATAGTAGACTTGCACAGCATATACCACAATCCCTCTTCTCTTACCGGCCTGTGCCCGGTGTCAAGACATAGTCAAGAAGATGGAGGCGGGGTCGGGCGCAGGTGGCTGGCGTGGCCGGGTCCCCTAAGTCCTAGCCGCCCCTAGGCGTGCCACCACACCTCCCATGTTCGGCATTTGTTAGCGGAGCGCAACCCGAATAACGCATGTCGTGCCCCGATGTTGCCCCCGTGTTGTTCCAACGCATCTACCACGTGGCCCGTTTAGGGGGCACGGGCACACACACACACACACGCAAACAGGCACCGTTATTGTTGGATCCAACAACATAACCCGATTTAGGGGACCCAACTTTAAGCACACATGAAGAGGCGTGGGGGCTACTCACCATCATCATCTTGGTCGGCATTATTCTTTCGTGAGGAGGGCTGGAAGATGGGCGATGATGCATGGATCTGGCCCCTCGCGCGCTGAGTGCATGAACAGGGTTCGGTGGGAGATCGAGAGCGCAGACCAACAGTTGTAGACAGCAGCAGCTCCGAACAGCAGCAGCAACAACAGCGCTGGCCCTGGCTCTGGTGCTGGCAGCAGGTGTCGACGCGAGACGACACAGCCGGTGGAGAAGTTTGACCGCCCGGAGAAACTCGTGGGAGAGGAGCAAAGGGACTGGCCGGATGATGACTTATGATAGTGTTTCCTTGCGGACAGTTGGTGTAATCTGCAGAAGTAAAAAAGTCTGTAAGTGCAGGAAAGTATCCTCCTATTACTATGGTAAAATAGCCAGTTCAATACAGAGGAAAGGACATAAGTATCGACCCGATAAATAGAATAACGAAGACACAAACTCGGACAACTGCACGTTTAGGTGCATTGCTCAAGCCACCTTGGACAAGGGTTAAACCAAGAATCTTCTCCGTCTGAGGTCGATGTGTGGTTGGCGGCCAAAGGAAAATATGTCATAAAGGAGAATTTCAAGGTTTCACAAGTTACCCATAGCAATACTGTTCGTCGCAGGACAAAAGATTGCAGGAGCCCGTTGCTCCAAGGGTAGACAAAAAGGTCGTACTCTGTCTTGAAATGATGACGGACGGATAAAAACTACCACTGCCAGGCAATTTACTCAAGTCTTTGATTAGAACCCAGCTTGTGTACTTGGTAATATGATATTTGACAGGGAGTCATACTGTGGGGCCCCTGCAGGATAATAGCATAGCAATACCCCTAATACAGGTGGCTGTGCGCAGAATCACAAGTAATTTACGGTAAGGCGCTCGTCAAGCAAGACTCCACTGGAGATCCACTCACATTCACGATAATCAGACGCGTTGCTTAGCCCTGTGTTGCCGCTATGGTTACCAGATGAAGTTAAAAAGGTAGGACAGGAATCGGTATTCTCCTTCTAAAAGTACTTTTTCGGAAAAAAATGGTGCCCTGTGCTCTCTGTCATAGTGCCAGTTGCCACAATAGCCCCTTATTCAAGGCTTTTATTTAAACAAAACCAGAAAAAATCACGACAAAATCTACAAAATCGTTGACGGGGCTAACGGCTAGACTGGTACGAGAACAGTCTCTGCATGTTACCGTAGCAGGTGCAGTCGCGCGCTTAGACCTGACTGCACGATTTTTCTAAGAAACAAATGGCCGAAGGATTAGAGGTAAAAAGGTGACAGTTTAGGGATCAATTAACGATGCCGACAAAGACAAGGGAGAATGAAATGGCCATTTCTGGCTGTCATCAAACAGTCATAACCAAGTGCACGCCGGTCTTCGGGTAAAGGTGCCAACCTGCTCCTACTTGGGAAGTCACTGAAATAGATCGGTGCATAAATTTACAAGTACAATCTATGAAGCGTAGCACTTCACAGAAGTGTAAATAGAGGAAACGTCAGTTATGATGTCCAGAGAAGACACGGATATAGGAATGTCCCCTTTCTTAATGCAGGTGTCTTTGAACGAAGTTCCAAGAAAGGTACCTATTCCGTGTCCTAACCTTAATTCTAGCCTTAACTCAAACCCCAAACTAACCTGGAATTTAGCGCACGGCTACCTGAATTACGGGGAGTTCCGATTCCCATAACCTACTTAGGCGTTTGGTCTCAAGTGTCGCTTACAAATAGATAGGACACTTCAGAAGAGGATGTGATTGCTGGTGCATAGTGTCATTGGCCTGACCTTTCGGATTTTCGCTCGAAACGAGCATCAGTGACAGTCGCAGATCAGGGTGATGAGGGCGCCAGGCGATGCAGTATTTGCAGGAAGCAGTTGCCATACAACCAAGCGCCAAATCCAATTAGCAGACCCCGCATTTGTCGCTGGTGGTGTACATGACGCGATCATTGCTCGTTAGTGCGCGTCCGAACTGTTAATAGTCGAAATTTCCTCACTGTTCTCAATTCTTGGTGTGATTAAAACTCAGAAATACGACACGCTGTTACTGGAGCCTTTGGCCGCCCGCGTCCCACCCCCATGGGCTAATTACTCTGCCTAAGCAAAGGCTCCTCACGAAATATGGAGCCGAAAGGGCTTAGCGATTGACTGCCGGCTAGAGAACCAATACTTAAGCCGTTCACGGCTCATGCAGTTGTCAGCTCTAGCGAGAATTTCGGCCTCGTCAAACTTAAAGGTGTGGCCGGATCCCGTCTAGGGACTAGGGCACTAATTACTCTATAACTAAGAAATAGCCAAATTATGCAGACAATAGTGCTGAGTGAAACGATTATATGCGCACAGGGCGAACATAGGAGAGAGCGATTTCAGCAATTTCCCATCGTTTCGAAAATATGCGAGCTCCAGCCATTAGAGGCGATATTAGTACCGAAGCTAGATGTGCCGTATTGGTTCAGTAATGACCCTGCCGTCATCCGTTCAGGCTACGAGATTGGGGGGGGGGCAGGTCTCGTTGTGCCAACTCCCCTTTACCCTCTTACAGTGCAAGTGCCGACAGACGTCGATCCCCGAATGAAAATTAGTGACCCCGTTTGCACATAAAAAATACTGTCGCAATGCTGACGCTTACATCCACGGACCACTGCCCCATCTTCCTCCTACCCTTCCCACTCCCCCCTCTTTCGAGGGCTTAAAGTCACACTTCCCATAAGGAGTGTGACTATAATCTCAAATTATTATCTTCAGTGTAGAGAATACTTCAAACAAGATTCAGGTGAAAAACCGGCCTACGAAACATTGACCGAAATTGACAAACGGGTCCAAAAAAATTAGCAAGAATAGGAGGAGGGGGAGAGGGAGGGGAGAGGGAGGGGAGAGGGAGGGGGAGGGAGGAGGAGAGGGAGAATGGATGAGGAGGATGGAGGATGAGGATGGAGGAAGAGGAGTAAGGATGAAATAGGAGGGAGGAGGATGAGGAAGGAGGGAGGAAGAGGGAGGAGGATGATGATGAGGGAGGATAAGGAGGGAGGGTGAGATAGGAGGGAGGAGGGATGAGGAGGAGGGAGGGGGGGAGGAGGAGGAGAACGACACGAAGGTTCGTCACAAAGCCTGATGATGTTTGATGCCAATGTGCGTCCGAGGCTAGTTACGCCTGCAATCCGATGGACGTTCCCGCCCTCCTCGGCCTTAGAACAGTAACCTTTCTCTCTTAAATCATGTAGTGAGTGGAAAACTATGACCCTCTATGATATACGGCGGTGGGGCATAGCCCACACTCAGTCGGCTGCGGACATAAATCGGTTCCGTTCAATACTGAAGTTCACATTTAGGATACTGGATAGGACAGCATGACAATGGTTGTACAAATTTACGCAGATTCGTCCGATAGCAGACAACAACCGCGCTGAATAAATAACGACAAGAGAGACTGGAATGGCTCCTTTCGGTTCACTAACCGTTGGCAAACAGCAATACCCCAACCTCGGATTTAAGTCCCCCGGGATACGAAAATCGACATAGTCAGAATTGAGCATGACGCCAAACAACCTACTGCTAAACCAGATGCTTATCAGACCAGTCGACTTACACAAGAATTGTACAGAAGAAGTGACCAGCATAGGCGACCATCTTATTTGCTGGTCGTTCATTACTAGACTGGAAATCGTCGCGTCAAATAAATATCCCTCTGCCATCAAGCTGGCTCAGTGAAGGGTTTGAGACAGGCTAATTTGAACTCATGTTAAACTAGGCGTAAAAGAAAGACAGTATGCTAATTTGGCACCTCTATGCCCCCCCCCCAAGTTTGCCCTGTTCCCATATCATCAGCCATCAACAGGTGCAGACGGTAATAGAAACAGCAGTATCTCAGGCCGGACAGCCAGCAAGCAGACGACAATTGCGACGAGCATGCACCCCTTACACGAGCCAGATAAACGCATCCTCAGAAGCCGAAGAGGCAGGCCTTGTGAGGAAGAAAGGCAAACAACGCGTATCACCTGTGTCCACTAAGATGAACACTAGGTGCGCAATTAATAAGGCGGGGACATGTGGTCGCTCTAGGCCTCGGAAGTGCACACACGCACGCACATGGACACTCGCGGCCGTAAGAAGCGAGAAGGCGCCAGGCCTTGTCCCCATGCGGCCCACGAGTTCGTGCTAGCGTAAGTGGGGGGAGGGGAGTCGGGGGGCGTTGGGAATTGGGTTAGCGGACCCAGCAACGCGTTCAAGTGTGCATCACATAAATAAGTAAGCGTGTAGGTGTCCTTGACGTGAAGTGTGGGGTTTTTGGTGGATCAGTCCCGACGGGAAAAATAAAGGGTCCGGTATTGCTTACTCGCAGGGGTTGGAAGCGAAGGAATCAATGACGCTCGAATCTACCGTTGCTATTCTGCTACAACTTGCACGGCGATGAAACCCAAGTTAGAGACTACAGAGTTTAATAGAAGGTTAGAGGAGAGGGAGAGATAGAGAGAAACTGCAGAGTCAAATAACGATGCGACAGTGCGCAAACACCTGAACTATAGAAAAAAGCCGAGAATCAACAAGCTAAAAAGCGATAAGTCTGATAAGGGCGGGAAATATGGCAAAAGTCATATGACGACGAAAAAGAATACAGAAAATGGTAGGGCATGGCTATAACTACTCCCTTCCGCCATACTAAAGGCGGCACTGCGCTAAATTGGAGGACAGGTTAGGGTTAGGAGAGTTGGCATTAGGAATGTGATTAAAGTTGAGGTAGCATTTCAGGTAGGACATAGGAATAAGTATCACCCCAGAATTTAGCACAGGGCGTCCCGTAGAATGGTGGGGGTACCTACATCGTGTCGAACGCATGAAGTAAACAAGTGGTTATTCTCACTTTAAAAGTTAGAAAAAAACAGCAATATATACAAAACGAGGAGACTGTATGTCCTACTGGCATGGAAAAGCTCCCCGCTGAACTGGTTGCAATATGAAAGACATCCAGCCCACTGCGCTTTGGAGATTTATTTGGACCCCTCCAGGCGGTGGCCTTGCGACCAGCAGTAATACAGCATAAATAAAATTTCTGACTTATAAACCGTCGTCAGCCAGCCATAACCAAGGGCTATTCTGGAGTTAGGGGTAGGGAAAATGGACGGTTGAAGACGACGAAGACGGCCGACAGGCTAGAAATGATCAACCAGTCGCCCTCGTTTTTGCCGGTACTATGCGTTGCAGTAGAATGCAACCGAAGACTGCAAAATGGTTGGATGGGTAACACATGAGTGTATGCTGCCTCAAACCTCGGTGGCTCACCTCGTTTCAAGCACGAAACCAAGATGTACATTGAAGAATCTGTCCGGTGGAGGGGGGGGGGGGGGGAGAGAAGGGCAGTATGTTCCCTTAGATGGCTTTTTAAAGGGCTGATGACAAGCTGCAGACAAACCGTCCATCGAATTAGCACACCGACTAATCTCAGGATGGTCTCTGAAACTGCGCGTACGATAAACATCAAAAAATAACAAATAATGCACATCTTCATCTACAAGATCTGCGCTTCACCACTTCTGCTGCATCGACTCCGCATAACACCACGTTGAAAAACAGAATTAAATCTAAAGCGGTTGGCTAGCTGTCGCACTGCATAATACACTAGTGTTGCAAGGATATTCCCTCTGAGGATAATCTAAATAGGTATTTGGTTAATGTAGTGTTGCTTATGTGCTTTGTATACTCAGTTAGTTATATGATTGGATAATAAATACTGCCACAAAGTAAGTTTACTCATTTTTTAAGGCAGTTGGAGTTTTCAGCAACTTTGTTTTTTTTTAAAAAAAAAAGGACGACGCAATGCTACGTTTAATGTATCCTTTATGTTTGCAATTAACTAAAGGTCGTTAATTGGGAGTTCTGGTCGATTCATCTGGAACGGAATCTGAACGCTTAGAGATGCTTACAAAATGTCCGTATAATTCGGGTGTTACGATAGCCACTGCGACTTCTCTCAAACACTGAGGAGAATGATCATACTACATAAAAGACTGAGTTGTCTGGTAAGATTAGATTACTAAAACCTCGTATTAAATAGTAATTATGTTAAGGTCACTGCAATGGGAATCTCGAGCGGGGCCTAAACAGTAAGGAAGAAGTGGCAAGACAACGAGCTCATGGCGCAGTGGGTAGAGCGTTGGACTTCTTCCCAACAAGGTCGCGAGTTCGAGGCTCGGGTGCCGCAGCGCCTGGGTTTGGGTATGGTTGGCTGATGACGGCTAATAAGCCAGAATGGCCATTCCAGTCTCCCTTCTGGAGTCCATATACCAGAAACCGCATAGAGAACGCTGGGGGACCCACTGAGTAGCCGAACCCCTCGTTGCTGTGTCACACAGCAGCAGAAACATCGGCGAAACACGTGTCTGGGCTTTTAGCTAGTACCTATGTCGGAAGTACGGTATAACGTCTTTGCCATATAAGATATATATATATAGCTTCCACATCTTCCTTACTGTTTAGGCCCCGTTCAAGATTCCCATTGCAGTGAGAAGACTTGTGGAGTATGAGCAGCTGAAATAAATACCGACAAGGACAAGGGAGGATAGGATACTAATTTCCGGCTTGATAACCATCATCAGCCATGACAGCCGGACCCATGGTCTAAAAGGGGACCAGGTACGTCCCTCGGAGATGGAAACCCTCAAGGCCAAAACTTTAGACAGGTCATGGTCACGCGCAACCATGCCGCCATTATTGCGTGCACCCGGTGTGCTGCCTGTGCACCTCCACAGTGTTTTCGCTTTACACCTCTATCATTTTAGGTAACATTTCATTCTTGCGTAACAAATGTTTGGGCACAACTATAAACGGTCATTTAAACGACCTGTGAAAAAGGATAGCAAGGAAATGTTGCGAAATATAGAGGAAAATGTAGACTTCTGTGTTTCCTACAAGCACTCAATTGAAACTCGGTCAGGACGCAGGCTAACTCGCAAATAAGAAAATACTACGCTTTGTTAGCTATTTTTCAACATAAAATAATATAAAAAACCTTAAAAAGACTTCCGCGTAAAGTGAATTCAGCGGCGAGGTGCAGGAAAAGGGATCAATTAACTGAAAGCTGTAGATGAAGGTGGCTGTTGCCGAATAGTGGGGTATAGGGGTACTAGTTAGGGGTAGCACCATACAGATAGCATTTGGTCGCTCCATTTGTCTCGTACAGGTGGTGAATACTCCTGTGGCCGCCTCTACCTGGTATCCAACTCTCACCTGTGGCTCCTCGAAGTTGGGTTCTTCCCAGCGGCCACACCCCGGGCAACCGTCACGACCGGCGGGTAAACCAGGTGAGGGTCTCCGGTGTTGTGTGTGCCTCCACACCCGGTATGTCTGACTCCCGAACTTCCCACCTCCCCCCTCTCAAAAAGTCCTACGGTGGGGGCGACAGCAACCCCGTAGGCGGCCCAGACTAACTCGGGTCGTTCTTCCACTAAAACAAAACCGTGACCCATAATGGAGATAGGCAGCCACCTGGGATGTGCAAGCAGCCCTATTTAGGGATAGCACGGCTTGCCTCCTCCA
This sequence comes from Schistocephalus solidus, assembly GCA_017591395.1. Taxonomy (NCBI): domain Eukaryota; kingdom Metazoa; phylum Platyhelminthes; class Cestoda; order Diphyllobothriidea; family Diphyllobothriidae; genus Schistocephalus; species Schistocephalus solidus. The sequence goes on from WEDG01005999.1 coordinate 106,048, forward strand.
GAAGGAAGGGGCTAGAAAAGGTGCCCTAAAAAAGTGCTGGGTCTCACGTCTTCTGCAGCCGGCCGCGGCTCGCAGATCGCAAAATACGCGGTCGTAAAACTCAAACAAACAACAATACCATCCGTCCCGCTCCCCCTCGCCATACCCTCCAGGCTGTTCGGGTGAGTCCACTCACACTTGCAGCCTGGAATGTTCGTTCCCTTTTAGACAATCCTAGGAGCAACCGGCCGGAACGGAGGACGGCGCTAGTTGATTGGGAACTGGCGCGCTACAAGGTGGACATTGCTGCTCTCAGCGAGACCCGATTCTCTGAGCAGGTTCAGCTGGAGGAGGTGGGCGCCGGCTACACCTTCCTCTGGAGCGGCCGGCCAAAGGCAGAGCGACGCGACGCTGCTGTTGCCTCTGCCATCCAGAATGACATCGTGGGACGTCTGCTCTGTCTGCCGCAGGATATCAATGATCGCCTGATGAGCCTCCGTCTGCCTCTTCGGGGAGACAAGTTCGCCACCATCATCAGCGCCTACGCTCCCCCAATGACGAGCTCTGATGCGGCGAAGGAGGAATTCTACGAGTACCTGCAGGCACTGCTGGTGACTGTGCCGAAAGAGGACATGTTAATTGTCCTTGGTGACGGATCACGTTGCCTGGCAGAGAGTGCTGGGTCCCCACGATCTCGGTAGCTGTAACGACAACGGACTCCTTCTTCTGCGCACGTGTGCGGAACACCATCTCCTGCTGATCAACACATTCATCCGTCTTCCGCCGCGGAAGAAGGCCACGTGGATGCACCCTCGGTCGCGGCGCTGGCATCTGCTGGACTATGTTCTCGTCCGGAGGCGAGATCGACAGGACGTGCTGTTAACCAAGGCGATCCGCGATGCCGATGGTTGCACAGATCACCACCTCGTCATCTCCCATATGCGGCTCCCACTGCAACCCCGATGAAGACCCCAAGGTAAGAGGCCGACAGGTAAGTAAAATACTATTTTATTAAATTTGCCTGCTCACTGTTTTGATTTTTAGCAACAAAATAACCGAAAAACTGGAGGTCCTGCATGTTCCAGCTGATAATGTTACTGTGCAGACACGATGGTGTCAACTGCGAAATGTCATCCAGTCCACCGCCCTCGATGACCTCGGACGCGCACGCCATCAACACCAGGACTGGTTTGACGCCAATGACGCCGACATCAGGACCTTACTCACGGAGAAGAATGGACTACACAAAGCCTACATGGACCTTCGGACTGACGCCACCAAAGCAGCCTTCTTCAGATGCCGGTGCCTCGTATAGCAACGGCTGCGGAAGATGTAGGATGCCTGGATGATCCGAAAGGCCGAGGAAAGCCAGGGGTATGCGGACCGCGATGAAATGAAAAACTTTTTCAAAGCCATCACGGTCATCTACGGCCCGTGTATCAAGGGACCGCACCGCTGCTTAGCTCTGACGGCACAACACCGCGACAGAGAAATCGCAAATTCGGAAGCGCTGGGCTGAGCACTTCAGAAGTGTCCGTACGTGCTCAGCAGCCATCTCCGATGCTGCCATTGACCGGCTCCCTCAAATGGACACGAACAATGACCTGGATCTGCCGCCGTCCCTACCAGAAAACATTCGGACCGTGACGCAGGTTTCTAGCGGTAAAGCACCGGGATCCGACGCAATCCCACCGGAAGTCTACAAGTACGGTGGGCCCCGGCAGATGGCAGAACTCACGACACTCTTCCAGGAGAGGTGGCGCCAAGGACAAGTTCCTCAGGATTTCAAAGACGCGACCATCGTCCATCTCTACAAACGGAAGGGGAACTGGCAACTCTACGATAATAACAGAGGCATCTCGTTGCTCAACATCGCCGGGAAGATCTTCACCCGTATCCTTCTCAATCGTCTGAACGGTCACCTAGAGCAAGGTCTGCTCCCGGAAAGCCAATGTGGCTTCCGCCGACACCGCGGAACTACCGACATGATCTTTGCCGCCCGCCAGCTACAAGAGAAGTGCCAGGAGATGCGAACTCACCTATACACTACCTTCGTGGATCTAACAAAAGCCTTTGACACGGTGATTTACGACGGAATGTGGAAAGTCATGCAGATATTCGGCTGTCCCTAACGGCTCACGCACATGGTGCGTCAGCATCATGACGGGATGACGGCGCACATCACTGACAACGGTACGGTATCCGAAGCATTCGCAGTGACCAACCGAGTGAAGCAGGGCTGCGTACTGGCCCCCACTCTCTTCAGTCTCATGTTCTCGGCTATGCTGATGGAGGCCTACCATGATGAGCAGCCTGGAATCCGCATCGCCTACAGAACTGACGGGCACCTTCTCAACAGTCGGCGTATGCAGGCCAAAGCACGCGTGTCTACGGCTACAGTCCATGACTTGCTCTTCAAGGACGACTGCACCCTTAACACCGTGACAGAGTAGGACATGCAAAGGAGTATGGATCACTTCGCCGAAGCCTGCGCTGATTTTGGATTAACAATCAGTACAGCCAAAACTGTTGTCATGCACCAGCCGCCACCCAGTGCGGAATACAATGCTCCCCAAATCAATGTCAGCGGTGCTCAACTCAAAAACGTGGAAACCTTCAATTATCTAGGAAGCACGCTGTCAAGCAACACGAGAATCGATGACGAGGTTGCCCAACGGATCTCCAAAGCCAGTCAGGCCCTCAGCCGGTTGCAGGCTTCCGTGTGGAATCGCCACGGTATTCACCTGAACACCAAACTGAAGATGTACAAGGCCATCGTCTTGACGACACTTCTTTACGGAGCGGAGACCTGGACCGTCTTCTCGAACAAAGCCAGGAAGCTGAATCACTTTCATCCCAGCTGCCTCCGCAGAATACTGAAGCTGAGATGGCAAGACAGGATGTCGGACACGGAAGTCCTGGACCGGACCGGCATCCTAAGCATCCACGCCATTTTGAGGCAAGTGCAACTGCGATGGAGCGGCCACCTGGTAAGAATGGACGACGAGCGACGACCCAAACGAATTTTCTACGGAGATGTCGCTACGGGTGCTCGCCGACAGGGAGGTCAGAAACGACGGTACAGGGACACTTTGAAGAAATCACTGAAGCAACTGCAAATCACCCCGGCGACCTAGGAGGACCTCGCCCAGGATAGACTGGCATAGAGAAGATCCATGAAAACTGGATCATCAATTTGAGACCAACCAAATCGCCACCGCCAAGGCCAAAAGAGCGGCACGAAAGTCACCAGCGCACCGGACCAACACCATAGATGCCCAGGCCCAGCCAACATGCCCGCGCTGTCAACGCATCTTCCGCGAGCGAATCGGCCTGTTTGGACATCTTCGGACACAATACACTAATACTCTGTCAATTCCAAATTCTACGTCAAATTCTGCCAACCCTCCTTCAGACTCCCCCACTCTCACTCCTGGCATCAATTCCATTACTCCCACCATCATAGAGACCACATCCCTCTACTCATCGCCTGTTACCCCCACCAACGCAACCACCACCGCCGTCGCCTTCACTACCAACACCACCACCATCAGCGATGGGGACTCTCTCCTAAACTGTCCTCAATGCGACCGCACATTCACCTCACGCATAGGCGTGGTCGGCTACTTGCGAATCCATCGTACAGACACTGGTGAACCAGTGCCTGGAGCACCAACACACAGCAGAGATCGACGCCTCCACTGCCCTCACTGTCCTCGCGCATTCACTCATCGCATGGGCCTATTCGGTCACATGCGCATCCATGACAGCGGACTTCACCGTAATGCCGACAACACCGATACACCATGCACACCATCTGTTCCTGCCATTCTTACCGCCACCGCCACCGCCACTCCCACTAACATGAATGACATCCCACCAGCCTCTACCGATTTCTCCTGCCCACACTGCGCCCGCAAATTCAACTCAAGCATCGGCCTGGTCGGTCACCTGCAAATCCATCACACGGAGGCTAGTGAACCAGTGCCTGGGGCTCCGACATACAGTCGACGCGCCCACCTTCACTGCCCTCACTTCTCCCGCACATTTACACACCGCATGCGCCTCCACGACAACCTGCGGAAAACCACCGGAGGTTAAGCCACATCAGCGTGCGACATCTACACTAATACATAGACAACACCCTCACAATCATCATAATGCACCTGATAAAATCACGGTTTCCTAGAAACTGTGGCTTAGAAGGCTGTCAATCTGACGCTTACACCAGACCACGCCGTCAGCTCAGGGTATGTGCTGTGGGTGTCGAGTGGCTGACCAGTCGACTGAGAGTCAGACGGCGATGGCTGCTCCATATCCCCTGAGTTTGTGAATCCTGGTGTATGCGTTATGGCGGCCAGGTCGTGCTGTGGCGCGCGAAGACGGGTACGCCAATCCGTCAGCCAATGCGCCCACTCACACATCAGGAAACTGACCGGCTCGGACAGCGGTTTGACTGTGGGGGTGGGGAGAGAGTGAGGTCGACAGCTCAGCGCAAATTCCTCACTATAAACAATCTGACACGCTTAAAACTATCACGGTGCGCTAAAAGCCGTGGCTTGGAAGGTTGCCAACTGAAAGGATAACTTGGACCGCCTGGTCAGCCCAATTGCGTGTTTTGTGTGTAGTGGCTGACTGACGAACTGAGAGTCAGGCTGCAATGGCTCCTTCTTAATGTGGCCTTTATGACACTTCCACTCTTTGGGATCAGCGCCAAGTGTGGTGGTACGCCCAGGGGCGGCTCCGGCCGCGCCAGCCACCTGCGCCCTCTCCCATTTCCGGTCTTTTTGACTCTGTCTTGACACCGGGCTCAGGTGGAGGAGGAGGAGAGAGTGCGGTAGCTGCAGCGCAATGCTACCATCACTTAAAACTAATTGACGCGCAAGTCACCGTCCCTGCACCACCTGGTGTGGAGCATACGATGGACCTTGTTGGACTACGACGGTCGAACTGTCGTGTGTGCCCCCCTAAACGGGCCACGTGGTAGATGCGTTGAACCAACACGGGGGCCACATCAGGGCACGGCACGCGTTATTCGGGTTGCGCATCGCTAACAACTGCCGAACATGGGAGGTGTGGTGGCACGCCTAGGGGCGGCTAGGAATTAGGGGACCCGGCTGCGCCAGCCACCTGCGTCTTCTCCCGCCTCCGGTCTTCTTGACTCGGTCTTGACACCGGGCTCAGGTGGGGGAGGAGGAGAGAGTGCGGTAGCTGCAGCGCAAGGCAACTAATTCACGCAACTAATTCGCGCGCAAGTCACCGTCCCTGCACAACCCTTCCGTGGAGCATACGGTAGACCTCGTCGAAATCTACGGTCGAACTGTCGTGACGAATAGCCCCGTATCGCGACTTTTCGATGTGTTTTCCACAGCTACCAAATGGACAAAATCGGACATACCTATCGCAACATTTTCCCAGCGATCCGCTGTCGCCTCGCTATGGAATCGTTATTAGGGCTTCGTAGATTACAGGTAACAAAGGAGTATTATAGAAAGCCGGGTGGAGAAAAAGTTTGGCCTTTGAGGGGAGGGGAGGAGAAGATGGGCACTACCGAAATACTTCACCAAACGTAATTTACCTGCCACAAATTTACTTAAGTAAATTCTGGTCAAATAATAAACAGCAAAAGAACGGAAAAGTATATGAGGTGGTACCAACCAAGACTAGGAACACTCGAATAGACATTTCTGGCTTATAAACTGTTAGCAGTCAGTCTTCCACAACCCCAGGTTCAGGGGCACCCTGAGGTTCAAAGCAGGGTTCTTTTTGTTATTAAGCATTGGCAAGTCCAGCGGTCTAACCATCGGGTCAGAGGCTCGTTGTTCCGCGGGTTGCTATCAGGAGTAATAACTATGCTAGATGTGCATTCACCGATCGCAGTTACCTGCAAGTAAATGCACTGGGATACTCAATTGGTCGAACGTTGAACTCACTAACGCTCAATAAACCAGGGTTCGAGCTCCAGGTGCCCCAAACCTGGGGTGAGTCAGACTGCCCGAGGATGGCTAATATGCCAGAAATGGCCACCCCGGTCTCCCTCATCTTTTGCTGGTATCCGCCTTCTGTATATACTACTATTCGATGTGCCTGTGAGGAACCTAAATTGCACCCTAAGGCAAAACGGGATGAGCAGTTCCCGGAAGTGGATCGGTTGACAACCCTCTACCATAGGAAAAGTTAAATGCCTCGATGGAGGAGGATTAAAAGAGCAGTGACCTACTGTGACCATTAGCAGCAGCCGCCATGTTCTGCGCGGTCCGACTCCGTGGACTCAGCTTCCGCCGGTCAACTGGAGAGATGTGTCGGCGCTGAGGAATAGGTCGATCTTGGCAAGATGGCGAGTGTGACGGTGGCGGCGGCTGAGGTTTCGCAGCTTCATCAGTCTGGTTCATGCAGGAGGCGCTGCCTCCGGAGAAGGTGGACGAATCAGCCGTAACTGTTGGAGGGGAGGCGACCCTGCGGGCAAAAGTGGGAAAACAGATGTTAGAAGAGGGGGAGACAACACTGTACGAGGGGAACAACCCAAAGCTTTAAATGTTCCATGACAAACGTGACAACTCTAACGACTAAATCGATGCCAGGCGCTTGCAGTTGTCCCATATTAGTTGATCAAACTGTGAAGAATTTGGGCACACACAGGCCTCGCAAACGGAATAAAGCATGTTTGTCAAAAGGTCTTTAGAAGTTCACTATAACCAGTGTCCTAGCAGGGTTCGTAGGGTTGCCAGCTGGCACGCTAAAAGTCCGATGACGAAGCTGGGGCACGGCAGCCGTGAATCGTCATTAAATAAATTTGCTAGCCATCGCTGCCTCGCGATAAGGCTTTGGAGTCAAAGCTCCAGAGAAGACAACATCGAAAAAAATTTGGAGGCTGTTAGAAACCCGACCCGTACTCACAATTCGCAAGAAGCCTCATAAAAATATGTCCGACTACGGCGTCCGCGGGAACGGACGCGCTCCGCAACCCTGGTCGAGTGGTGCGGTCAATATAGCATTTGACCTACTTCTGAAAAACTCGGCGACCTCGATGGGCTTCAAACTCAAGCCATCAAGGGGAAGGCTTTAGTAAAGCCAACAACCTAGCCAACTGAGCTACAAGGCCCCACCGGGCGCCGCGAGTTTAATCACACTTAGGTCAAGTTATCTATCCAGTCTACTACAACGTATAGAATCCGTCAATTCTGATACAGTAAGCTGATTGCCCAAGCGTTACAGTACGGGTGGGTAACTTGATGCAAGTGTAATTAAACTAACGGCTCCCGGGAGGAGGCCTCGGAGCTCAGTTGGCTAGAGCGTCGGCTGTACTAAAGTCTTCCCTTGATGACATGGGTTCGAATCCCTCCGAGGCCGCTGCGTTTTTCACAAGTGGGGCAAATCGATTACTCAACTCTGCCAAAATAATCTACTAAGTAAACAATAGAGTTAAATAGCGGTATAAAGAGAAATCCCGTATATAAGTGGGTACATGTTGCTCGTCGAGCATGACTTGGAATCCCAGCAAAGAGCAGCAACTCGAAGATGCTGTAGGACTTGCCTGTTCAGCTACTCACATGACACAGATGACGACATCCGACGTGCTCTGTCTAACTTTTGGCGCATCAGACAGCCTCTACAAAACCAGCACAGACCTTAATCTAGACAATTAGTGGTGACGAAGCGACACGAGTGAAAGCTCCGTGATCATGTAGCAGTGCCCAAAAAGGTTTAGTGGCACGTTAAGCATTGCAATTTGTGCCTCCATAAACGGGCCACGTGGGAGATGCGTTGAACCAACACGGAGACCACATCAGGGCACGGCACGCGTTATTCGGGTTGCGCTCCTATAACAAATGCCGACATGGGGGGTGTGGTGGCACGCCTCGTCGAAATCGACGGTCGAACTGTCGATGGCACGCCTAGGGGAGGCTAGGGCCTAGGGGCCCCAGCCGCGCCAGCCACCTGCGATCTCTCCCATCTCCGAACTTCTTAGCTCTGTCTTGACACCGGGCATAGGTGGGGGAGGGGGAGAGAGTGCGGGAAATGCAGCGCAAGTCTACTAGCACCTTAAACTAAATCACGCGCAAGTCACCGTACCCACACCAACCTGCTGTGGAGCGTACGGTGGACCTCGTCAAAATCGACGGTCGAACTATCGAGACCTTGCAATTTGCAGTGAAGGTCGGATTCTAGGCTGCTAGAGGCGTCAAAGACATCAGTTTAGTGGTCAAGAATTAAAGGAATAATGGTGTAAAAATAGGGAAAGTATGTAGTCCCTAACAAAACTGTTGTAAACATTATCGGTCTGGGAGTGACAAACCAGTCCAGATAAGGAGGTTTTCAGACCTAGAAAACTGATGCATAAAATCCGGGTAGGTGGCACGTTTTTTCAATTATTAAACATCTGCCATCCTAGAGGAGGGTTATATATATATATGAGGAGCCGAACCCCTCGTTGCTGCGTCACGCAGCAGCAGAAACATCGGCGAAACACGTGTCTGGGCTTTTAGCTAGTACCTATGTCGGAAGAACGGTATAATATGTGTGCCATATACGATTCATACTACTTGTAGTACTACTTGTTTGTAGAATGGGCATTACGTGGTTATTCCACAGTGGTTGATTGTCTTCGACCCAAATGTTCATTGAAATTTCGGGTCTGACCCTAAAAAGTCATGTCCGAATCATCTGACTCCCATGTCCTGCACTTAATAATTTCAGAAATTATTTCCTTGATTATTCTCTGGAGTCCATATACCAGAAACCGCATAGAGAACGCTGGGGGACCCACTGAGGAGCCGAACCCCTCGTTGCTGCGTCACGCAGCAGCAGAAACATCGGCGAAAACACGTGTCTGGGCTTTTAGCTAGTACCTATGTCGGAAGTACGGTATAATATGTGTGCCATATACGATTCATACTACTTGTTTGTAGAATGGGCATTACGTGGTTATTCCACAGTGGTTGATTGTCTTCGACCCAAATGTTCATTGAAATTTCGGGTCTGACCCTAAAAGTCATGTCCGAATCATCTGACTCCATGTCCTGCACTTAATAATTTCAGAAATTAATTTCCTTGATATATATATATATATATATATATATATATATATATATATATATATATATATAATAGATTAACGGTACCTGGAGAAGACATGGTAGGCAGATAAGTCCCTGCCACAGGCCTCCCAGTTAGCATAAAGCAGCTTCTAACTGCGTAGCCTTACTGCACGCACGCACATATACACAGAGTGTAAATGCATCTTCGCTGTAGTAGGAGTTAAACCCAACGCCCGGGTAGATGTAACTTGCCTTAACACAGCCTCCTCGGTTAGACAATTAACCAAACTATAAGTAGCTCCGTTTTCTTCGGCCTGAATCTATGGTAAAAAGCGACCTACTAGACTAACACTGCTTATGACTGATTTATAGTCAATGACCAATCTCATGCAAAATTGACGCAAAGTTTAAAATGTGTTTTAGATTAGAAATGAGTACTTAAGTGTGGTTAGAAGATTTGTTATCCTAGGGCACAAAACCCGAGACATTTCAGACGTAACATGAAGCCGTCTTTTGAACGAACGTATTTTCGGCTTTCCTGAAACAACCTCGCTCGATAAAAAATGGTGACTTAAGTAGTGTTTATTTTGATAATAGTTTTTCGATGATCCTACAAATTCAAGTACAGTTAATAAAAACAAACCAAATTATTTTTTATTGTACTCATTTGAAAGCAAAGCACGTTTTCTTCAAATTATATACTCAAGGGAATAGTACATTTAGCTTGTAAGAAGGACTTCCAATCGCTGAATTATTTGAGCCCGATCTGCTTTGGCTTTCGAGTTTTCAGTCTACAACCCTTGTGCCTTCCGGAGAGGGAAAAGCACTCATTCCAGTATGTCGTTAAAAAGATAACATGTAGTGCTCATAAACATTTGCAATCGATGCTGTTCGGATACTCCATGAAGGGCATTCATAAGCAAAAAGATACGATGTAGGCAGAATGACATGACCGATAAAGATAAGGGGAACTGGAACGGCCATTTCTGACTTATTAGCCATCATCAGCCAGCTGAACCCAACCCTGAGGTGGTGCCCCACCCGAGGATCGAACTCGCAGTCTGTTGATCGGAAATCAACGCTCTATAATACTAGCCACTGTGTGGCTGCTGGCGGAGCTCGAGAGTGACCCCCAAGGCGCAACGGGACGAGTGAGTCCTGTAAACTATCGGATAGCGCTTAGCTATCATTGTTAATATTCCCGATCGAAACAGGCAAAAACGAGTCCGTGGCTTAATGGTTAGAGCGTTGGACTTCTGATCATCAGGTCACGGGTTCGGTCCTCGGGTAGGCTACAATCTGAGTTTGGGTCTGACTGACTGATGACGGTTAATAAGCCAGAAATATCCATTCCAGTCTCGCTTGTCTTTGTCGGTCATGCCATTCTGACTATAATACTAGCCGCTGTGCGGTTGCTGGCCGGGTTCGAGACTGAGCCGCAAGGCAAAACGGGATGAGTGAGTACTGTAAACGATTGATGAGCACCTATCTACCATTGTTACATACAATGTAATCTGAAAGGACATGGTATAGTCTTAAAAAAATCACTAGTTAAAACTTTTCTTATAAGCAAAATATAACCATTCTTCGAGTAAACTATTTAAAGAAAACGTGATTTTTTATTAAATGAATACAAGAAATGTTTGTTGTTTTTCCTCTTTAATCTATATTTAAATTCGTAAGGGTATCGAAAATCAAAATAAAAAGCGCACACTACTTGACTTTGTCATTTATTTATTGCCAAAAAGACTTCTTACATGAACCGGCATCCTGATGTGTCTGAAATATCTTGGGATTATGATCCAAGATACTCAGTATCATAATTCCACTTAAGGAATCATTCCTAGTCTAAAGCGCATTTGAAGGTTTGGGTTAACTTTGAATGAAATCGGTCACTGACTGTCGAGTAAACCATAACTGTCGTTGAGACTCACCACTAAAAGGAATCGAGATCCACGTCCCCAAACAAGCGAGGTCAATGCATTTCACCGAGATTTCTGCAATGTGGGGAAAGCCCGAAAACTAAGAATGGTTATTTTTCAGGCGTCCCCAGAAAGACCGCTTGTTCCTCTCATAGGAGAGGTAGACGCAAGTTTTTAGACTACCACACGGCTATAAGCTTTACCACCTCACATTAGTACCTCACGTTAGTGCGCCAGCAATTAAGATGAACTTTGACGACACATGTATCGACGGCAGTGAGGTTAAATACTGATACAGACCTGTTTCAGGTTCAGTCTGCTTTCAGTCAGCCAATCAGAACCCTGCGAGCCACCATCATGTTCGAGTACACACATAGAGCGCAGATGGTACGCAGCCGACGTCTAAAATTGACAACCTCGCCACCTGGTATTCTCTGCCGGGGCAGATGGAGCAACGGTCGGCAAAAAATGCCCAAGCAATTGCTCCTTAACTGCTTTGGCTGTCCTGAATGAAACTTTCGGAACGAGCCTTTCAACCAGTGCCGTAAATAGCCGTCATAAACCATTTCTTAGACAATTTTGCACTTTTGAGACGCCTAGCAAAGCTTCTGTTAAGAAAGTGCGCCTTCCCTATCAGCGACATCATCTTATGGCCCGGCACCCCAACGACGGTTCAGTAATAAATCAGACTACGTTACAATCAGTTTAAGGTGTGGTAGGCGAAGACTTGTGTTCTAAGATTGTGTAGGTTACTCAGTTATTCCTAGTTGTTTAACCGATACAGAATTAAGGTTTCATTATACTGTAAATGTTGAAGCTGACTATTTTTCTTAAATATGGGGAATCCACACAGCCACACAAAGTTTGCTATTAAAAAGAGTCCAACCGAAGCCCCATGAGTTCGCCCCGACTGCTCGACCGCTAAGCTACTGTAGTATCGCCCGTCAACCGCGCTGATTGGTGGATTCACTGCCCCTCCTGGCTGGCAAAATCAGTCGTTTGGATCCTAAGCGAAATGGTGGATACTTTCTTTCCCTCAAAGTAAAATATCGGTTGGTGCTTACAGTGACGGACTTATATGTGCAGTAGATCAGAATTAGGGAGCCCGGTCGAATTCGGCAGCAACTTGCAAGACTTCGTCTTAGAAATAGCGTTCTCTGGTTGGTCCGTCTGAAAAAAATATAACAAGTGTCGGGGTCTCAACCTATACTGTATGCTGAATTTTGACCGGAGCAAAGACGAGTAAAAAAGTTACTGTTTGAGCAGAGAGAACGCCTGTGCCACAGTGGCGTATGCACCCCTGAAGACGGTCTCGAGAATTTTCATCTCCTAAGCAGTTTTGCCGTCTTTCATAACCCTGTTGCTGGTCTGCCTGGCTACCACGGCTGATGCGATCTCTTGGGGAGGGGGGGGGGTTGTTATATTATGTCGAGGGCAAACACTTATCTTGTCGGGGTGGCTCATCCGTCGAATCGGCCCGAATCCGCTTAGCAGAGCAGACTTGGTGGTAAGCAGGCGTACTTTGTAAAAAAATATTTCACGTTAGACTTTTTTAATTTCATCAGAAATAAAATCGGTGATCCTGGGGTTCAGTTCTCTTGACAAGCTCTTTAGCTTCCGCTTTTGCACGAGAAAAAGCCTTCAATAGAAATACACCGACATTTTGTCAACTACGATAGTTCGCACCCTTTTTGAAAATATCGCAATTATATCTTATACTATCCATAAAAGACATTTGAAATCAGTTTGCTACGTTCTTCTTCATCGACCCTAAAAGTGGGGCGTTCTTGCCCTTAATTCGCATCGACTGCATGACCAGAGGCAGCAATGAGGCCAGTGCAAAACCCGACTTTATATTGTCCGTTAAAACCCGAATATGCTTCTTGAAATTTTCACATCAAGTTTTCTTTCTTGGGCAGAGTAGTGGAGATAAGCTCTCCAAGTCTGCTGTCGCGACACCAGTGAAGTCTGTTAGGTAGGAAAGCAACAAAGTAACGGAATTCGAGACAGTTGCCACAATCCAGTGAAATTATCTAATGTAAAAGTGGCCAGTTGGAATAAAGGAGCAAGATAGCCTACTGAAGAGGGTAAAAGCAAAGAGCACTTAAATTCATAGGAATAGGGGACATACAAGGGAGAAGACGCAGAAATCTAGATCGATTTCCAGGCATTACATTGTAACAGACGCTTTCCGGCTTAAGGCGGGATAAGGAGAGGGTTTAAGGCCAATATGGCTTTTCAAATAGATAAGTGAAACACTTTTTTTCTCGGAGACAATTTGAATTTGAAATTTCAATAAATTCCCGAATAGAGTTGAAAGCGAGGTTCCACTGGAACACGAAACACAGAGCGAACGAAGCAACACAACCACCAGGCTGCGGAAAGATTCGCTGGATTTAGCAAAAATTTCGTGTCAGTTGGCCAGCGTCTGTATGTTAAAGCAATGTGAAGAAAGGCTAAGAGGCTGGAATATCTCAAAACGTCCTCAGGTTAAATACAGCAGCCAGCTAAAGTGTATTAAAATTTTTATGAGCAGAGGAAGAGCCGTTTGAACAGATTTTAAAAAGACGCAGAAGCCGAAAACGAACGCACAGATTAACGGTTGTAATCACTGCGCCCAACCTGAGGTAGACTTACATTAAAGCATCCCGGAACACAATTGAAAGTGATAGCAATTAAACAGTTCTTTTGCCAAGTGCGTTCTCATTGTAGGCTTAACAATGTACTAAAGAGAAGTATGCACATGAAAAAAAAGAAGCTAAAATTATAACATAATACGAATGAAAAGCCCTCAATAAGTTCTAGACACCGCCACAGCCACCAGAAGCAGTAATAATATGTCAGTTTGACCGCCGGTAAGGACGATTTAAACCGCGTGCCCCATAGCATTGCGGGCGCAAACCGGTTATTTACGCGTGAAAGCAAACTTGCGCAGAAACGGCCACACTCTCTCCTTCCTAACGCACTTGGGCCTGGTGGCAAGACGAAGTCAGGAAGAACGGAGACGGGGTCGGGCACAGCAGCGAACAAAGATAAAAGGCCCGTCTACGCGAGCCGCACACGGGATGATGTGCACACTATCACCTTATTATTATCATCTTCCTCATCCAAAAAACACCATACAGCCTCGGCGATGGTCACGATGGTCATAAGTCACCGTCGCCTCCAGGGCAGTTAAAATTTCCGCTACAACCAACACCCTCATCATCACAACATTGATCTCAGGGTTACCTAACGGGACAAAGTCTGCATTCTCACTGCATGGTAGAAATGTGAGGGACGGGTAAAGGAAGCATATGAATCGAATCTTGGGGTGTCAGGACGCTGCTCGCTGCAAACAACGAAGATGTCCAAAACGATTATTGCGATCTCCTTTGCTGAAGTCTGTAAATACTTCGTTATGCGACCGCCTGGGTGGGCGTAGCGCCAATGCAAAGCAGTAAATCCGTTTACGTGCCACAAACAGGACAGATCGATGTACGTTACTCTAGTCTGACAACCCGAATTTATACTAAGCAGAAAGCCAGCATAAGTAGTCCTCATTCAGCGTTTGGCCACGACGGGAAGTACAGTCAAAATAGTCGATGGAACGCGTTTGAACTGTCGGCAAAGACGTTAAGCGGGGTAACATAGCGTTAAGGGGAAAATATGACCAAAATAAACACAGAAGTCTACCCAATCCAAAGCTTTTTACAAAAATGTCTGGCAGGAAGCTGAAGAGACTGGTCAAGAGAACTCCACCTCAGGATCACAGAACTTATTTTTGATGAATTTAAAAAGCCTGACGTGAAGTTTCTTTTCCGCAAGGTCTGCTCTGTTGAGCGGATTCGGACCAACTGAATGGGTGAGCCACCCCGAAAAGATAATGTGCTTTCACTTGATATAATATAGCAACCTTCCCGCACCGCTCCCCCCCCCCCTCTCCCCGGCCCTACAAGATCGCATCAGCCGCGACAGACGAAGCAGCAACAGGGTCATGAAAGACGGCAAAACTGCTTAAGAGACGAAAATTTTCCAGACCGCCTTCGAGGGTGCATACACCACTGTGGCACATGCTGTAAGTTCTGCCAAGTTCTGACCTGAGCTAGACCGTCATACAAGAGGGGGAGGTGGCAGAACTTTGCATAACCGAGGGCCTCATTCAAGAGAGTGGGTGTTAGTGTGTGAAAAGGAGAGATCGAGTGATCATGGTTAGAAAGGAGTCGGTGTTGAGAGGGGTGGGGGTGATCAGGGGTACGGCCACATGCGATTACACGAAGGAAGCCCGCACCGGGTGGATGAGGCGTTAAATGAGATAAGCTTGTGTGCGCATAGGCGATGCAAACATTGTTCGAAAAAAATGAGCCACCCGGCGACCGTGAGAAAAAAGGAGGCTATCAGAAAGGAACATGGCGAGCCAAAGAAACACGTCAGCACAGCATTAGAGAGAGGTACCAGTGGAGTCTGCACGAATTCTGGTTAAGAGAAAACTTGGGAAAAAAAGCGCCGCGGTCTCTATAGTGTGGTCTATCCATGCTTAGGATAGATGTAGGAAGTGGCTCAGAAATAGAAAATGGCCATAGCAGTAAACAGCACTTCTAATTAAAAAGAGATGCAAAATAAAGGACAGAGAAGCGATTGGAGCTTGGCTGACTTGGCTGAAGCAAACACGTAAGGCCGCCTAAACTTATGCAGTTTTGAGGAAAACATGTGCTAAATGCCTACCTTACAAATAAGGAAGGTTTAAGCAACGGTACCCTAGTTGACATAGATGGACATTAACTAGTTCTCAAAGCGAATGCTTAAGAAAAGCGGATGAAAGTATGGCGCTAGCCAACTCATTTACTATAGTACGACAGGAGAGAGCCTACAAGCCTTCCAAACGGCCACTTCCGCCAAAAGATATTTCTAAAAGGACGACAGCGAAAACTCATATAGACATGAGCGCTGTACGGTTTCGTTTGTAAGGGATCGAGCTCATAACTTCGTTTATTTCCTACGTTCATACAGATTCATGGAAGGCGGTTATACAGCTGGTATCACAAGCGCTGAACAAGCGAACGCGGAGCATATAAACGAGGAGTGACCTGAGCAAATCACTGTTGACAAAATACTTATTCATCTGGTTCGTATCGAACTATAACTAGGATACGAGGGTAGGAAGAAAAAAGCAAGAATAACTTATAGCTACCCTTCTCCACAACCACCCCCACTATAATCGGATTAAGGGTGGCTATACAAGTGTTTGGCAAGACATGGGAATCGAAGTAAACCCGTGTTAAAGTAAGATTAAGAGTGAAGGTTTGGTTTAGGTTGAAAACACAGGAATATTTAGGTTAACTGGTATATTTCAAAAGGCCACAGGTGTTACCGGGGGGGGGGAGGGTCATAATGCAGCGTATTAGCGCGTTATCAATCGAAAATAAAACCTATTAAGTATCAGGGCAAGGAGACAAAACGATGACGCTTTGTGTCTCAACCCCATAGCACCAGAAAAGTGGCTAAGTGACCTATCAGCAAATAGAACTATTCGGTTTAACCTAATCGGGCACAAATAGCTAAGAACAAGAATGTGAGGGCAAACCGAGAAAGGAGGAGCACGCAGGGTCCGGAAGAAAAAAAAAACAATTCGCACTTCCTAGCGAACGCGAAATACAGTCATTTGGGAACGTGATGATGTAACTGAAGTTCGAACACATCATTAAGGGTTCGCCAAGGCAATATGCAAAGACTCAAATTCAAATGAAATCGGAAAGGGGGCAGAGGGCTCGGCCGAAAAATTTGGGACGAAGATATCAACCACCGTGGACTAAACACGTAATGCCCATACTACAAACAAGCAGTACTGCAAGAAGTATGAATCTTATATGAAAAAGACGTTATACCGAACTTCCAAATTACATACGATCTAAAAGCCCAGACACGTGTTTCACCGATTTTTCTGTTGCTGCGTGAGGCTGCAACGGAGGATTCGGATACTTAGTCGGTCCCTCAACGTTATCTAACCCGGTTTCTGTTATATTGACTCCAGAAAATAATCGGGGAAAGAATTTCTAAAAGTGGACGACATGCAGTCAGGTGATTCGGACATGCCTTTTTCAAGGTCGATCATAAATTTCAATTAAAATTTGCATCAGACGACAAAACACTGTGGAAAAAAACGTAATGCCCATTCTACATACAAGTAGTACCACAATTAGTCTGAATCTTATATGGTAAAAACCTAATGCCGCACTTCCGACATAGGTACAAAGTAAAAGCCCAGACACAGCTTCCACCGATGTTTCTGCTGCTACATGAGGCAACACCAAGGAGTTCGGCTACTCAGGGGGTACCCCAGCGTTCTCTTTACGATTTCTGGTATATTGACTCCAGAAAACAATTGGGGAAATAATTTATGAAATTATTAAGAGGAGGACATTCAGCCAGGTGATTTTGACATGCGTTTTCGAGGTTAAGACCTGGAATTTCAATAAACATTTGGGTCGAAGAAATTAAAACGCTGTGGAATAACCACATAATACCCATTCTACATGGCAGTTTGACCGTCGATTTCGACGAGGTTCACCGTATGATCCACACCAAGTGGTGCAGGGACGGCGACTTGCGCGTGAATTAGTTTTAAGTGATAGTAGTCTTGCGCTGCAGCAACGACACTCTCTTCTCCTCCTCCATCTGAGCCCGGTGGCAAGACAGAGTCAAGAAGACCGGAGATGGGAGGCGGGAGAGGACGCAGGTGGCTGGCGCGGCCGGAGCCGCCCCTGGGCGTACCACCACCCCTGGCTCGGATCCCACGGAATGGGAGTGCCATAAAGGCCACATTAAGAAGGAGCCATTGCAGCCTGACTCTCTGTCCGCCAGTCAGCCACTCCACACAAAACACACATTGGGCTGACCACGCGGTCCGAGTTATCGCGTCAGTTGGCAACCTTCCAAGCCACGGCTTTTAGCGCACCGTGATAGTTTCAAGCGCGTCAGATTGTTTATAGTGAGGAAAATGCGCTGAGCTGTCGACCTCAATCTCCACCACCCCCACCATCAGACCGCTGTCCGAGCCGGTCAGTTGCCTGATGTGGGAGTGGGCGCATTGGCTGACGGATCGGCGTACCCATCTTCGCGCGCCACAGCATGACCTGGCCCCCATAACGCACACACCAGGATTCACTAACTCAGGGGATATGGAGGAGCCATCGCCGTCGGGCTTCCAGTCCACAGGTCAGCCACATGACACACACAGCACATACACTGGGCCGACGGCGTGGTCTGGTGTAAGGGGTCAGGTTAGCAGCCTTCCAAGCCACGGTTTCTATGAAACCGTGATTTTATCAGGAACATTATGATGATTGTGAGAGTTTAGATGTCGCACGCTAATGTGGCTTAACCTCCGGTGGTTTACCGCAGGTTGTCGTGGAGGCGCATGTGTCCTAATAAGCCCATGCGGTGTGTAAATGTGCGGGAGCAGTGAGGGCAGTGGAGGCGGGCGCGGCGACTGTATGTCGGAGCCCCAGGCACTGGTTCACCAGCCTCCGTGCGATGGATTCGCAGGTGACCGACCAGGCCGATGCTTGAGTTGAATTTGCGGGCGCAGTGTGGGCAGGAGAAATCGGTAGAGGCTTGGGGGATGTAATTCATGGTAGTGGGGTGGCAGGGGCGCTAAGAATGGCAGGAGCGGAGGGTGTGCATGATGTATCGGTGTTGTCAGCATTGCGGTGAATTCCGCTGTCATGGATGCGCATGTGACCGAATAGGCCCATGCGATGAGTGAATGCGCGAGGACAGTGAGGGCAGTGAAGGTGGGGATCTCTGCTGTATGTTGGTGCCCCAGGCACTGGTTCACCAGTCTCTGTACAATGTATTCGCAAGTGACCGACCAGGCCGATGCATGAGGTGAATGTGCGGTCGCATTGAGGACAGCTTAGGAGAGAGTCCCCATCGCTGATAGTGGTGGTGGTGGTAGTGAAGGCGGTGAAGGGGGTAACAGGCGATGAGTAGAAGGATGTGGTCTCCATGATGGTGGGAGTAATGGAATTGATGCCAGGAGTGAGGGTGGGGGAGTCTGAAGGAGGGTTGGCAGAATTTGACGTAGAAATCGGAATTGTCGGATTGTTGGTGCATTGCGTCCGAAGATGTCCAAACAGGCCGATTCGCGCGCCGAAGATGCGTTGACAGCGCGGGCATGTTAGCAGGGCTTGGGCATCGACGATCCGGTTGGCCTCATAGATTACTGAACCAGTCTTCACGGATCATCTCCATGCTAGTCGATCCTGGGCGGGGTCCTCCCAGGTCGCCGGGTTGATATGCAGTTGCTTCAGCGATTTCTTTAAGGGGTCCTTGTAGCGTCGTTTTTGAACTCCCTGTCGGCGAGCACCCGTAGCGACATCACCGTAGCAAAGTCGTTTGGGTAGTCGCTCGTCGTCCATTCTTACCAGGTGGCCGCTCCATCGCAGTTGCACTTCCCTCAGCATGGCATGGATAGTGAGATTCCGGTCCGCTCCAGGACTTCCCTGTACGGGATCCTGTCTTGCCATCTCAGCTTCAGTATTCTGCGGAGGCAGCTAAGATGAAAGTGATTCAGCTTCCTGGCTTGGTT
Source organism: Schistocephalus solidus (assembly GCA_017591395.1). Lineage (NCBI taxonomy): Eukaryota > Metazoa > Platyhelminthes > Cestoda > Diphyllobothriidea > Diphyllobothriidae > Schistocephalus > Schistocephalus solidus. The sequence continues at coordinate 125,556 of WEDG01005999.1, forward strand.
CGAGTAGACGGTCCAGGTTTCCGCTCCGTAAATGAGTGTCGTCAAGACGACGGCCTTGTACATCTTCAGTTTGGTGTTCAGGTGAATACCGTGGCGATTCCACACGGATGCCTGCAGCCGGCCGAAGGCCTGACTAGCTTTGGAGATCCGTTGGGCAACCTCGGCATCGATTCTCGTGTTGCGCGACATCGTGCTTCCTAGATAAGCGAAGGTTTCCACGTTTTTGAGTTGAGCACCGTTGACATTGATTCGAGGAACATTGTATTCCGCGCTGGGTGGCGGCTGGTGCATGACAACCGTTTTGGCTGTACTGATTTTTAATTCAAAATCGGCGCAGCCTTCGGCGAAGAGGTCCATGCTCCTTGCATGTCCTCCTCCGTCACGGTGTAAAGAGCGCAGTCGTCTGCGAAGAGCAAGTCATGGACTGTAGTCGTAGACACGCGCGTTGGAGCCTGCATACGCCGACTGTTGAGAAGGTGCCCGTCAGTTCTGTAGGCGATGCGGATACTAGGCTGCTCATCACGGTAGGCATCCATCAGCATAGCCGAGAACATGAGACTGAAGAGGGTGGGGGCCAGTACGCAGCCCTGCTTCACTCCGTTGGTCACTGCGAATGCTTCGGATACCGTCCCGTTGGCAGTGACGCGCGCCGTCATCCCGTCATGAAGCTGACGCACCATGTGCGTGAACCGCTTATTACAGCTGAATTTCTGCATGACTTTTCACAGTCCGTTGCGATTCACCGTGTTAAAGGCTTTCGTTAGATCCACGAAGGTAGTGTATAGGTGAGTTCGCATCTCCTGGCACTTTTCTTGTAGCTGGCGGGCGGCAAAGATCATATCGGTTGTTCCGCGGTGTCGGCGGAAGCCACATTGGCTTTCCGGGAGCAGGCCCTGCTCTAGGTGACCGTTAAGACGATTGAGAAGGATGCGGGCGATGATCTTCCCGGCGATGTTGAGCAACGATATGCCTCTGTGGTTATCACAGAGTTGACGGTTCCCCTTCCGTTTGTAGAGATGGACGATGGTCGCGTCTTTGAAATCCTGAGGAACTTGTCCTTGGCGCCACATCTCCTGGAAGAGTGTTGTGAGTTCTGCCATCAGCCGGGGCCCACCGTGCTTGTAGACTTCCGGTGGGATTGCGTCGGATCCCGGTGTTTTACCGCTGGAAATCGGCTGCACGCCCCGGATGGTTTCTGGTAGGGAAGGCGGCAGATCCAGGTCATTGTTCGTGTCCACTTGAGGGAGCCGGTCAATGGCAGCATCGGAGATGGCTGATGAGCAATTAAGGACACTTCTGAAGTGCTCGGCCCAGCGCTTCAGAATTTGCGTCTTCTCTGTCAGCAGTGTTGTGCCGTCAGAGCTGAGCAGTGGTGCGGTCCCCTTGATACATGGTCCGTAGATGGCCTTAATGGCTTTGAAAAAGTTTTTCATTTCCTTGCGTTCCGCATACCTCTGGATTTCCTCAGCCTTTCGGATCATCCAGGCATCCTGCATCTCCCGCAGCCGTTGCTATACGAGGCGCCGGCATCTGAAGAAGGCTGCTTTGGTGGCGTCAGTCCGAACGTCCATGTACGCTTTGTGTAGTCCATTCTTCTCCGCAAGTGAAAGTAACTGATGTCGGCGTCATTGTCGTCAAACCAGTCCTGATGTTGACAGCGTGTGCGTCCGAGGACTTCGAGGGCGGTGGACTGGATGACATTTCGAAGTTGACACCATCGTGGCTCCACGGTAGCGTTATCATCTGAAGCATGCAGGTTCTCCAGGTTCTCGGTTAGTTGGTTTCTGAAATCAAAACAGTCAGAAGGAAAATTTTAACAAATTAGTATTTAACTCACCTGGCGATGTCATTCCGGATGGCAAAGGCAACAGCAGCGTCACGTGGCTCTGCCTTTGGCCGGCCGTTCCAGAAGAAGGTGTAGCCGGCACCCACCTCCTCCAGCTGACCCTGCTCAGCGAATCGGGTCTCACTGAGAGCAGCAATGTCCACCTTGTAGCGCGCCAGTTCCCAAGCAACTAGCACCGTCCTCCGTTCCGGCCGGTTGCTCCTAGGATTGTCTAAAAGGAAACGAACATTCCAGGCTGCAAGTGTGAGTGGACTCACCCGAACAGCCTGGAGGGTATGACGAGGGGGATGAGGACGGAGGGTATTGTTGTTTGTTTGAGTTTTACGACCGCGTATTTTGCGATCTGTGAGCCGCGGCCGGCTGCAGAAGACGTGATAACCAGCATTTGTTTAGGGCATCATTTATAGCCACTTTCTTCACGAGGACGTAAGCTGTGCTGCCCCTAAATAGGGCTGCTTGCACATCCCAGGTGGCTGCCTATCTCCATTATGGGTCACGGTTTTGTTTTAGTGGGAGAGCGACCGAGTTAGTCTGGGCCGCCTACGGTGTTGCTGTCGTGCCCACCGTAGGACCTTTTGAGAGGGGGGAGGTGGGAAGTTCGGGAGTCAGACATACCGGGTGTGGAGGCACACACAACACCGGAGACCCTCACCTGGTTTAGTCCGCCGGTCGTGACGGTTGCCCAAGGTGTGGCCGCTGGGAAGAACTCAACTTCGAGGATCCACAGGTGAGAGTAGGGTACCAGGTAGAGGCGGCCACAGGAGCATTCACCACCTGTACGAGACAAATGGAGCGACCAAATGCTATCTGTATGGTGCTACCCCTCACTAGTACCCCTACACCCTCTCTCTCTCTCTCACACACGACAGTTAGACCGTCGTAGTCCGACGAGGTCCACCGTATGCTCCATGGAAGGGTGGAGCAGGGACGGTGACTTGCGCCTGTACGAGACAAATGGAGCGACCAAATGCTATCTGTATGATGCTACCCCTAACTAGTGCGCCTACACCCCACATCCAACATAGGTACTAGCTTAAAACCCAGGCAACAACGATTCAGACCTGCATTTTTCAGGGATATACCCCAAACTTCCATTATAATGTTGGTCGAAGACAATCGAACACTGTGGAATAACAACATAATGCCCATTATTCTAAGAAGTAGTATTACAATAAGTCGGAATTTTTTATGGCAAAGACGTTATTCCATACTTTCGATACAGGTACTAGCTGAAAGCTCAGACACGGGTTTCAACAATAATTCAGTGGCTGCGTGAGGCAACAACGAGGGGTTCTGCTACAAAATCGGGCTCCCGGCGTTCAAAACGCGGTTTCTGGTATATTGACTGCAGAAAATAACCACGAGAATAATTTCTGCAATTAATAAGTGCAGGACATGGTATCAGGTGATTCAGACATGCCTTTTTCAGGGATAGACCCCAAATTTCAATGAAAATGTTGGTAGAAGATAATCAAACACTGTGGAATAACTACGCAATGCCCATTCAACAAACAAGTACTACTAAAAGAAGTCAAAATCTTATATGGCAGACGTTATACCGTACATCCGACATGGCAGTTCGACCGTCGATTTCGACGAGGTCCACCGTATGCTCCACACCAGGTGGTGCAGGGACGGTGACTTGCGCGTGAATTAGTTTTAAGTGATAGTAGCCTTGCGCTGCAGCTACCGCACTCTCTCCTCCCTCCCCACCTGAGCCGGGTGTCAAGACAGAGTCAAGAAGACCGGAGATGGGAGAGGGCGTAGGTGGCTGGCGCGGCCGGAGCCGCCCTGGGCGTGCCACCACACCTGGCTCGGATCCCACGGAGTGGGAGTGCCATAAAGGCCACATTAAGAAGGAGCCATTGCAACCTGACTCTCAGTCCGCCAGTCAGCCACTCCACACAAAACACACGTTGGGCTGACCACGCGGTCCGAGTTATCCCGTCAGTTGGCAACCTTCCAAGCCACGGCTTTTAGCGCACCGTGATAGTTTCAAGCGTCAGATTGTTTATAGTGAGGAAAAATACGCTGAGCTCTCGACTCACTCTCTCCCCCACTCCCACAATCAGACCACTGTCCGAGCCGGTCAGTTGTCTGATGCGGAAGCGCAGGCGCAGCTGCTGGTGACCTCGTCTACGTGTACTACGTACACGACCTGGCCCCCAAAACACAAGCACCAGGATTTCACACAACAGGGGGTCGAACGGCTTACATCTCACATGTGTGAGATAGCCAGAGGTCACGTTAAGAAGGAGCCATCGCAGCCTGACTCTCAGACCACCAGTCAGCCACTCCACACAACACACATTGGACTAACTGACTTCCGACATAGGTACTAGCTGAAAACCCAGACGCGGGTTTCAGCACTGTTTCGGCTGCTGCGTGAGGCAGCCACGAGGGGTTCCGCTACTAAGTCGGTCCCTCAGCGTTTGCTTCGCGGTTTCTGTTATATTAACTGCAGAAAATAACCACGAAAATAACTTCAGAAAATTAATAGGTGCAGGATATGGTGTCAGGTGATTCGGACATGACTTATTTAGGGTGAGACTCGAAACTTCAATGAACACTTTTGGTCGAAGACAATCAAACACTGTGGAATAATCGCGCAATTCCCATTTCTACAATCAAGTAGTACTACAATTAGTCGGAATAATAAATGGCAAAGACGATATACAGTACTTCCGACATAGGTATTAGCTGAAAACCCAGACACGGGTTTCGCTGATATTTGCTGCTGCATGAGGCAACAACGAGTAGTTCGGCTACAAACTCGGTCCCCCGGCTTTCGCTCCGCGGTCTCTGGTATATGGAATGCAGAAAATAATCGGGGAAATAATTTCTGAAATTTATAAGTGCAGGACATGGCATCGGGTGATTCAGTCAGACCCGAAACCTTCAATAAACATTGGGGCCGAAGATAATCAGCACTGTGGAATAACCGCGCAATGCCCATTCTACAAGCACGCTGTACTACAATTAGTCGGAATCTTATATGGTAAAGACGCTATCCCATACTTCCGACATAGGTACTAGCTGAAAGCCCAGAAACAGGTTTCGCCGATATTTCTGCTAATGCGTAAGGCAGCAAAGAGGGCTCCTGCTCCTCTGTGGGTCCACCAGCGTTTTCTATGCGTTCTTTATATATATATATATATATATATATATATATATATATATATATATATATATATATATATATATATATATATATATATATATATATATATATATACGTAAGAAGTGGAAAGAAGGCATCCCAAGAAATAAAGTTGAAGTTGAATACGTTCTATGGGAAATGGAGCTTTATTGTGTAAATTTTCAAAACACCGGTTCTCCGGGTCGTCGTCAGACGCAGGCGGGCAGCAAATGTGACCAAAGACAGTTGACATCGTAATCACGCGAAAAAAAATCGATACTGGCGTGAACATTGGCACCATTGAGCGGACGCCGTGTGTATCAGCCTGTCCTGATTGGTTCTCGTTTCTTCCATTTCTCCTTGAGATGTCTGTACGCCGCATCCAACTCGATATGTCTGTTGATGCATGACTCATCTGAATGCATCGCCTCGAGGAACTCTCGACCTTTCTTGAAGGGACAGGCGGCGACAATCCGAGTTTTATCCCAAGCGAAGGTGTGCCCGGTGTCTAGAGTATGCATAGCTGTTTGGGACAGATGGTCCCGCCTCTTTACTGCCAACTGATGTTCATAGATGCGTGTAGAGGCGGATTTGCCGGTCTGACCACAATACACGGCATCACATGCTTCACACGGGATCTTGTAGATGACTTCTTTCTTGTCCAAATAGTTGACCCTGTCCTTAGGGTGGACAAGCTGGGTACGCAAAGTGGTTGTCGGTTTGTGCGCCACATGAATTTGGTGCTTCCTTAGGTGTCTTTCGGCGAGTTCAGACACATTCTTAATGTAGGGAAGGGTTCGCCATGTATTTATTTTTGGCGCCTCGTTAGAACTACTTGGTTCCTTTTCTGTCGACTGCTGTCGTTTCAAGTATCTGCGTACAAAATCCTTAGGGTACCCGTTCTGCGAAAATAATTCACACAAGTAATTCAGTTCGATTCGATAGCCTTCTTCGTCGGAGCAATGGGTTTTTGCTCGACTGAGTAGACTGTTTACAGCACTCCGTTTGTGAGCGATAGGCTGATTGCTCTCATAAGGCAGAATAACTTCGGCATAAGTTTCCTTTCAATAAAACGATGTGCGTAGTGTTCCTTCGGTCTTTCGTTGTGCGAGAACATCCAGGAATAAGAGTTTATTGTCAACTTCCTTTTCGAGTGTGAATTGGATTCCCGGGATTGTGGAGTTGATGGTGTTATGCAGCATTTCCAGTTGGTCCTTTTTAACGACAACAAATGTGTCGTCTACATAACGTAGCCATAATTTAGGATAAACTAACGGAAGAGCCGTGGCCTAGAGTTTCTGCATTGCGATTTCGGCGAGAAAACCAGAGATGGGTGACCCCATTGGAGCTCCTTTCAGTTGCTTATAGCATTTTCGGTCGAATGAAAAGTTAGTTTCTAAACATAGATCCATGAGCTCGAGTACGGCCACTGCTGGAACATATATATATATATATATATATATATATATATATATATATATATATATATATATATATATATATATATATATATGAAGGGGAGGATTGCGCGAAACCCAACCACAAGGAGATCGGCAGAGATGCTTTTCGCACAAAACGACAAATTTAATAAAATGAGCATAGAAAGAAAAAAAGAATAATGTGAAACCACATCGTGGGTAGAAAGACTGGGGATCAGGTCATGGAGCTTACTGAGAGTTCAGGATTCCCAACAAATAAATTTAACCCGCGGTTTGTTTGATTGAAATAGGGCTTCAAATACAAATTTGGGGGGAAGGGGTTCGGTTGACGCAACACATCCACGAGTACCAGCTTATGGAAGACCACAGTCAAACTGTATAAATGCAGAAACGGCCTCGCGAGGTTCAGATTTTTCCTTTGCTACCAATGCACGATGGGCGAAATTTTAAAAGCGGGCCCGTGTAACTCAAATCATGGGGGTAGGCGGACTCGACTCCCTGATTTTCGCTCTGAGACCTAGAGGTTTTCTACCGAAAGTGCTCCAGGCGTGTGCGTTATCTCAACCTACACGGCATGCAATTTAAAAACAGTGCCTAGTAAACGACTTGGTTACGTTGAGGGCACTGAATTTTCCTTAACCGCGTCAAACAACCGAAGTCAAAACAGTTAGCAAAACTATAAACCCCGTGACAGAGTCCACTGTATATAGAGCGAAATGTCTCAAACGCTAGTAAAAAACAGCTTGGGCAAGCGAGAAAAAATTATTTACTCGACCACAAAACTCGTATTTATTAGCTCAGCCTGCAAAAAACAGAGTAGTTTAAATGTGACCAAAAATACTATGTCAAGCTTCCAGAATTAACCTGTACCCTTAAGGCACACTAGACAAACGGGTAGTCATGAATCCGGACTAAGGAGTCCCCTATCCGATAAAAATTTTGACTTGCAGTGGGGTTTAAAATAAACACCATCGGCAGGGATATTCATTCACAAACACTGTCGTCATCATCAGCATCCTCTTAATCGCGCTTGTCATATCAATTAGCTGAGTGTCTGACACGAAATGCTGGTAGTTGAAACCACCAATCACCAGTAAATGAAGGGCTAAACAGGCCAGTTTAAAATTACCTCAGCGTGCTTTAAAGATAAGATTCGATCCATAACTTCGCTGTGTCATTGCTTGCTCCCAGATTTCCTCTGTATGCTACACCCGTCCAATTAAATCAACCTCGAGTAGGCAGATACAATGGAGACTGGCGCAGGATACGGCCTAACTGAGTCAAGCGAACTCATAATAAAAAGCATGCACTTGAAGTTCAGGACTTCGTTGACTTTGTCAAACCAGAGGGAAGGCATTGGGGAGTGAGACTCACCTCAGGACAGGCACACGTACGTTACTGTAGACAATAGTATCCACAACTTCAAAGTCACACTGGCTATTCAGCATGGGGACAGCCTGCCACACCTGGCTTCCGCAGTCGGATGGAAAGTCAACTGGAACAGCATCTGTATTTAAGGCGCAGGGGACGGATACTTCAGCCTCCGATGTCGGTGGCGGTGGGAGGGGCCGATGGAGCAGCGCGATGGGCGAATTCGAAGTCGGCCCCGGTGAGGAACTATACCTGCTGAGGGTGGTGGACACGCGTGGGGGAGGACTAGCACTCTTCGGAGCAGAATCAACAGAAGACAGGAGCCTCCGGTCGCTGCTCTGGCGGCAAGAACGCGAGAGCAGGGAGAAGCGGGGTAGACGATAAAAGTAGGCCTGTTCCTCCTTCCCAGTTACCGCCAACTTTGGACTGGCAACACGATGAGGCGGCGAAGAAACGGTGAGCGGGCAAGGAGCCACCGCAGACGTCTCGACATTCACACGATCGTAGGTGCCAGCCTCGGGAATAGTGGAGAGACCGAGATCCGGCCAGTAGATGCCCGGCGGAGCACTGAAGTACTCATTGCGATTTGCTGGCGCATTCTGACGACGTGGCACCGCGGCAGTAAGCCGCTCTAATTGTGCGGCCGTGTAGCCGCCAGCGGCCACATGCTCTGGGATACGAGGCAGGGCGCTGGTGAGACTAGGACGCTGGTACTTCGAGGTTTCCGCGTGACGAGCATCGGAAGGAGAGTATACTACCGCTAATATCAACTAGACCACCAGCAATCAGCATGGCCTGTTTTAATGAACTGGATACTGACTTTCCACCAGAACTACGGAAAGATGAGCGCGCTGTGGCGGTGGTAAGGGCAGAATCTGCTGCTGACACGACCTCTGAGACACTGTCTGATGGGAAGAAGGTGAGGCTCGTTATGTCAGAGGGCGTTAAGATACCATCCAGGGGTACTCTCCTCCGCGCTCGAGCGTGACAATGGGGACGTGGGCAGTGAAACCGACACGGGCTGGTCCGGGGCAGCTTGTCGGTTATTCGAGTCAGCAAGGGTCTTGCCAGAGGAGTGGCGACGCCAGAAAGACTTGATACGTGATTTCAATGGGTTTTGAGGACTTCAGGCCGTCGCGACTATTATCGCCAACGATTGGAGGTGAGATCACCACTTCTGATGTTCCCACTCGAGACTGGTGTTTCTTGTGGCCGTGGATCAGATGCATGAGGGCACACAAAATACTGACCGATTAGTGCCTGATGCAGGGCATAGTCCTCAATGAGGGCTCGAAGTTGAATAAGTAGCGATTGCAGCACGTACGTGCAAACGCGCAGGTGCGTGTCTGTTTCACTCCGAGGCACAAGCGTGCGCGAACGTCTAGCGGCGATGATGAGGATGATCAAGAAGAATAGTTCAGCGGCGCTGAGACTGGTTGTACCCCACCCAGCCACAAACACACGCCAATATGTTTTGTGGGTGTGCATGTGTACATGTGTCTGATTGGCAATTGGTCAGCTGACCGTCGTCATCGTCGTCGCCGCCAAGTATGTGCGTGTATGCATGTGTGCTGTTTGGCTATGGTTGGCCTGGTGAGCCCGTGCATGCATGCGTTACCATGGGGATTACGAAGACCTCACATGTGAGGCGTGCATCTCTGGGACATTAAAGTCGAAGACGAAACGTCCGTCACGCAAGGGTTGACAAAACTGACAGTCTGGAGCAGAATCTTTGACCTCGAATTCGAGGAAGAGCCCCAAAGAGACAGCCGAAGGCGAGAGGAAGCATCAGAAAGGAAAGGAGAATAGTCAAAAAGCAGATCTTTGCTTATGCCTCGTGCCAGACCTCTTAGTTCGGGCATAGCGACAGCTCGGGTGTAGATAATAAAAGAAACTACAGTCATTACTGAACTACATTCCTCGGATATTTCACCGGTTATGCTCCATTTACCACGTAGTGATCTAACGTGACGGTTTGACAGTGATTTCGACATCATGTCCATAACACCATAGCGCATTGTGGCGAGAATTGGTCGCAAAAAACTTTCATCGAGTCCTGATTGTGTTGGAACATCCTCAGCAATGATCAGGTGAGCTTCAGTTTGCCCTGAAAGTTAATCTCGTCAGCACTGCAGTGAGAGCGCAATGGTTAATTACACGAAGTTGTTTATCATATGGCGGATATGCGCTGCATCGAGTTCGCGTTATTTTTCCCATACCGACAATATTCTGATGAAAAGAGAGAGTCAAAAGACTACATACTGGCGAGGACGCAATAGCTAACGAAGCTGAGGCCACTTCTTCGCATACCACACACGTGTTGGTCCATAACCCCAGCATGCATCAGTAACCAAAAAAGGGGTCTCGATTTCAGTAAAAAAAAATTGCCATCAAAACCACGCTAAGAGGCCAGCAAACCTAGGCTGCAGTCCAGAGGAGGAGTGATTTATCCTGTAAGTTGGCAGTCAAGCAAGGCAGGACAGTTAGCGCAAAGTTAAATTTAAAATAAGCGTTTGATTTTTTACAGCAAGGCAACCGAGCGCCATATAAGTGGAGGATTGGTTTCTCAGTATATTTTCTCTCCAATACCAGTGGCAAGACCGAGTCAAAAAAACAAGATGACATCGGGAGCAGTGGCCAGTAAAAAAAGCCTCTGGCTGATGCGCGACATACATTTTTGCAAAAACATGAGGCCGGACAAGAAAAGGTACGTAGCAACACAACCGAATCCTAATAATAATGACGTTTCGCACTTGAAGGACGACCTTAACGAGTACATCATCTTTAGAAACATTAGATTTTTAATATGTCTGAAAAATCCTCAAATCCATTCATCTTAAAACTTTGAAGACGGTCTCGCGCGAGGATGAGCACTTGCTCGCGTAGCTGACAGTGATATGGACGATGGCGAAACTATCTGATCTTTTGCTGTCGATATATCCAAAGACGATGTTGCTGATGAAAGTAGTATTGCATTCTACGCAAGTTTCCGGTAGCAGGTAACCGTCGCTGGCTGTATATTCTAGCCCACGATGATCGAACGATCCCCCCGAGGTAGGGCGCAGTGAAATTACCGAAAGTAATCATTTGGTCCGTCTTCAGGGGACAGACGCCAAGAGCGACATAGCTCCTCGTATAAAGTGCCCTCCACAACTTTAAGGTTTAATATCGTCCAATCGTAGGAGTTGAAAATGATGAAAAATTCTAGCTCCATGATGTGAAATTCGTGTTGTGCTTAGGAGGTAGATTTACACCCCGTAGGAGGAAAACCGGTTTCCTGATGGCATTTTTAAAGGCGAGGGAGATTTCAGTCACTAGTCGTCCTGCATTCGACGTCCTTTCAAGAAGACAGTTTGTCCTATCCCTGCCTCACTAGACTGGCCTTGCGCGCAGAAGTGAGCCTCGCTGTGGGCAACAATGTCCATCTTGTATTGAGCCAGTTCTCGAACGAACAGAGTTGGTCTCTCACCTGTTAGGTTGGCCATTGTGTTATTTAAACTAGAACGGTCATTGAGGGTGACCACAGTGAACGAAGTCGCTCTGACGAAGGCTCCCATTTGCTCTGTTGCAACCGCTAGTCACGCCGAGCAGTCATGTACACCTACTTGGACAACGCGAACCAACTTTTGTTTAGGTCACGTGTTTTAACCTCTTTCACGAGGGAGCAGACAGCGAGCAACCAGACAGAATTCTCTAAGGATTTACGACAGGTGCAGCGGGGAATCGATTTTAGCCGGCCTGACACACCGACGGGATTAAATACTGGCCTGTTCACATGACTTGTTTAAAGAGAGACGACGGAATTTTCGAAGGGGGCGACTTGGTGGTGCAGACGACTCGGACGTGGAATCATAGTGGTGAGGACCTGAGAAGTTTCGACCTCCTTCGTTTTTTTCCAATCTCATCGTGTTCTGGCGACACGACTACCTCAAGGCGACTAGTAATAAAAGTGGGAGCACTGCTTGCCCAAGCGCATGCCACAAGACGACTACTTTCTATCTACGCCAAGACAGGCTGTACCAAGAAATAGACTAGGGGCGAAAGGCACATCCGCTACCCTCATCTGTTAACCCGCGAGTCGAAGCAGTTACCGGGATGAAACTGCTGCGCAGAGCACAGCTTCATTAGGTCGCAGATGAGACCTGGATGAGAGATGAGAATGATGTCAAAAATGGTCATTTCAGTTTCCCTGTATAATTGTTTGGAGTTTTGGACTTATTATCGTAATGCGACAACCTGCGTGGACGTACATACTCAAATCGATGGGAGAAAAGAAAAGCGAATTTATGCACCGGAATTAAAACATGTTACTGCACGCCAACTCATCTGACGAAAAAATATCCTAAATATGCATCACAAAGCGAGGAGGGAGAATAAAAAGAAATGAAACACACTCCGGGACATGGTTCACGCAAGGTCGCCATCGAGTCTTGGATTACCGGCTACACTGGCTCGAAGACAACGACCATGGGGGCGACGGAAAGAAGATTTAGAAAGGTAGCAGTTCTACCGGACCTAGCAGATCAACATGGCGCACATAAACAAAAAAATCAATCCTCATATGTGAAGAGATAAAACCTCCAACAGAAAGGCGCAAAACCAAAGAAATCGACATTTCAACCGTCGCAGTCAGACGATGTACACCATATGCTCCACAGAATGCTGGTGCAAGGACGGTAACTTGCGCGTGGATTAGTTTAAGTGATAGTGGCCTTGCACTGCAGCTACCGCACTCTCTCCTCCTTCCTCACTTGAGCTCGGTGCTATGACAGAGTCAAGAAGACGGGAGGCGGGAGAGGGCGCAGGTGGCTGGCGCGGCCGGAACCGCCCGTGGGCATGCCACCACATCTGACCAAAGAAATCAAAGAAATGAGCAAGGATGCAAAAAAGGAGTGTCTCAACAGCCATCATGTCTGCTGACGGTTCACGGCCGGACCGGAACCCCGACACTGATAAGCTCAGCTGGTTCAAAATCATTCTCATATAATAAAGAATATGGACCGAGCTAAGTTGAGCACTTTGTAGAAGTATAAAGGAACCCATTTTCAACATGCGAAAGGACTGGTGATAGAATCAAACAGGTGAGTTCCAGGAAACAATTCAGGATGTAAAAGGACGTCAGCAGCCGAGGAAAACGGTGATCAAGAACGATAAGCCATAAGTTACAACAAGTAGTTCGAAAATTCCATTCACCATTAAAAAGAGAAAACCTGAGAGGCAATTGAAAAATAAACGTTGAAAAAAATGTTTGAGATGAGGTACTGAACTGCAGTAATTCGTCAGGATTTTTAAGGAACCATTAAAATTAAATTTTTCTTGTAAATAGCATAGCGGCAAGATGCAATGACGTCCTACCGGAAATTAATAGAAAGTCAGTTTAAGAGTATAAAGCTGCATACAGTGGAATGACCTTCGCCGGGAATGCAATGTGCACTGGGACGAGAAGCGCCTGACCGATAATGCTATGCTCGCTAGTACGTATAACGTGAATGCGATCGGAATCACATGCATGACCCCAAGGGCGGGACAGGGGAATAGGAACGCATCTCCCGCGTAATAAAAGTGGCCTTGCGCTAAATTCCAGGATGGGTAACCTTAATCCTAACTTTAATCTGAAATCCGACACTAATTTACCTGAAATTTCGGGCAACACCACCTGTATTACGTCAGTTAGTGGTACCGTGTCTTGCCAGGAAGACCATATAAGAATTCCCTACCGAAATTTCTAATAAGTATTAATTCAGGTGTTTTCGAAGACGGAAGTTGCCTGACCGGGTGACCTTGCACTTCATTTTAATATTAAACAAATAATTGCTACTTATAAGAAATACGTACGATAACGTGTTTCATTTTAGAACTGTCTGCTCAAATGCACCTGGCAAACAGCGAATATTAATAACGGAATGACTACGATGGTAAACCAGCTGGTACTAACTGTAATAAATAAAACCAACGAGGCTAGCCTCCATTAAGGTCTTCATGTATTTCTGCCTAAACGTATTACCACTGGCCGAATGGCATTCCGTCACTGCATTTTGGTGAATTTCTTGCCAAACTTACAGAAAAACAAAAACACGTCTATCCGGCCTGTCTTCACCGAGAAAAGCAGCATAAAAAGAGAAGACTGTAGAATAAACACATACATAATGCCTCAGAAATGAAAACCCAAGTTAAAATTCGCTGCAGGTTATATATAATGCAAAGTTGACGAGTTCGCCCCTAGAGACGGTCGTTCTGGGAGAATATTACTCCCAGCGGCATTATCGACGAAGACAAGGAGACAGCCAGCTCTAATTTATCTGTCCTTTTGAACCAGCCCTCTCTAAATAAACGGCTGGAAAACTTGATGTTTCAATCCGGATTCGATCGCTCGATAAACCAGATGCTATGATATCTGAGCCAAGGGGATCGCGTTGTGTCGGCTGCGATCACGAGTATCTAAAGTCATGTGGGAGTTGAATTCATAATCTAGTCTGATTGGACGTATCAGCGAGGAGGAGGACGAGGAGGAAATATGACCAGAAATCCTTGCGGAAACAGAGGCAAAAAAAGTTCAGACCCGTTGTGGCACAATGAAAACCCCTTTAGCACTGCCTCATCTTGAGCGCATACTTATGGCTGCTGTCGTGGAAGCTGAGCAATTTCACACTCACGCGACACGAACATCCCAAATGGGCATCTCACAGATTAGCTTCCCAGAAGATGAGGAAGTGGATGAAGAATACGATTGAACAAATACCACAGGTTTACGCGGCACTCCAGGAGTAGTTGGGATACTCTCCAACGGACTGTAGGAAATTATACTAAATCAAACCTAAACAAGAGGAAAGAGTTTGGAAAACCGCGTGCTAAAGAGGAACAGCATTAGCACACGTAATTTCCAGCATTCATGGATGACGATAAGTATCATGAAAATATTATGGCAGCTTCCAAAACGTAAACAAGTGTTTCTCAGCATGGCGCTAATGAGGTGAGGCAAGCCATAAAAGGTAGGCGTGAGCAAAGATTTCAGTAGAAGCGAAATCCACATGATATAGGTGAGACGCCAGCAGAGGTTTCAGGATAAACATGAAATGTGGGGAGGAGGACGAGGACGAGGGGGGGGGGGAGGGAGGAAGAGCAGGAAATGACACCCAACGACTACTGGCGTGGTTAATTTTGACATGGTGTAAGAGGAAGACTGTGATAGCAAGCAAACGAGGAATGAGGCAGCTTAAAAGGGTATAGTTTCGTGAGTTGTTACTGCAACTCTGAAATGTGAAAGGATCGAGATAAAAAAACGGGAATCAAAACAGCTAAAGCGCAGCAGAGAACACGTACAGGTCCGTGTACTTGAATCTGGTGTTGAGTTCTAATGATAAAAATAACGATTAAGAACAGGTTTTAACATAGATTTAAGTGTAAAATTCGGAGTAAAGGTTTTGAAACAAATGCCCTCAGGCCAGGTTTTAGAGGTGACGTCAATCGTTCATTTTAGTACCAATGAGCTTAGGAATTCACCAGAGACCTCTAAAATCTCCTCAACGGAAAGCACGATATCCTAATATCCTACTATTGGCAAAAAAATCAATTCATTAAAGTAGCTCTTGCCAACAACGAGTAGATCACGCCGGGTCTCCTCTATGTGCGGTGGCTGCGACCTCCACGTGCACCGAGTGCAAAATCGGGATTGACGCTTGTCGACCCCATTCTACCAAGTACGTCCCCATGTCATCTATCACAAACCAACCGCAGGATCTTTCCATGTGATTGACATTCGCCTACATTACTAACGTGCGCAGAGATGGTTGTCGTCAGACACTAACAACAGCATCAGCGGCCTGACATAATGTTTGCGAATCTGACATAGAAAGGCTACATAATAATCGCAAGGTCCTAATCATCTGCCCAAACTGCCTTCGCGCACTTCGCCATCGTATGAGTCGATTCGGTAGCATGCGCATACACGGGAAATTTCACTATAATACCACCAACACGATGAAGGCTAATAGACGCGAAATGGCGAGTTCCTATAAATGCTGCAAAACCTGGGCAATCTGTCTCTGACTCTGTCTCTGATGAGGGGTTTGAGTGAGAATCCGAAACGTCAGGCTAATAAAGCTCTTGTTCCAGTGATCGTGTCTCATTGAAGACTGTCTTCGCGTTTGTACGGGGCACGTGCTAGACGGGGACCTAAGGCTACCGATCGCGGTACGGGATACAATCGTGATTTGGGACTCAATCTCCAGCCCCGACAGCAGCCGTTCAGCCTCTAAGATATTAACTGCTGAGCAGCTGCTGTCGGGACCCGAGAGTGAGCCCCAAGGCACAACGGGACTAGTATGTCCCCTAACGCGATCAGTAAGGTCCTTCCAGCTCAGATGCAGCACCTAGAAATTCAAGGACGAGCATTTGAACCACAAAAGCCAGTTGTCGTTTAGAGTTTCCGAATGCAGAGATGACTCAGCTCGATTTAGAACTGAAAAAAGCAACACCGGTTCTTTCTTCATGTGGCCTTTGGGACATTTTCGTCTAAGTGAGGTCAGAGATTGTGTGTGCGAGAGGGGTTCGTGTACAATTCAGGATCAGCGCGTATGTCAAGCGCAGACGCGACTTCCGCCCAGTCGGTTTTTGCTCCCATGGCAATCTACAATCATCTTGGCTCCTTCTTGCGGTTGGATCATGATGGGTGTAAAAAGAGTGTTGGGCAACTGCAGTAAAGTTTGTTAAGTCGCAAACAAATTCACTTGCTATGGGTAAAAGTATTGGTCCTTTCTGTTCGCAATGTGAGAAGTACTATGTTCAGAGCATGGGGTTAGACCCCTTATTAAGTGATAAGTAAACATTTGCTAAAGTGCGGAGGTATTCATTTAGAAATATGTGAATTCTTAAAGTGAACCCTACTCGAAAAGAGAATTTGTGTGTGCAGACGCATCCCTCGACGTGGACACACTGGAGGAGCCGGAATCCACGGAGAAACGGCAGGTTTCCTTGGCAGACTTCGAGAAGAAGCTTGACGGCTCACATGAACTCTTAGTCCCACTGCCGGTTAGCAAGGGTACAGATGAATTACCCCCAACCGAGAGGCCGGAGAGTCGCTTCGAATGCTCAGAAGGAAAAAGATTTTCACCCTTGAGTGGTAAGCTGTCGGCAGAGCCTGAAAACGCCAAAAGAGGATTTCAAAGGTCTTGCGTGCAAGAAGTAACATGAATAAAAAAAACTTTCTAAGTGAATACAATCCAGACATACTTGAAAAACACGAAGGACTTTCTGTTAGCAGCGAAAAGTCAAACAGGAGCACTCGTTGCATCAGCTTAAAGCAACATTCCGAAAACGCAACGACAGAAAGACAAGTCGAAAATGACACTCTGCACACCCGAAGGAACAGCATCATAAGGTGAACCGATATCAACTAGCCGAGCAGTAATGAGGAGAATTGAGACCCACCCACTGCGCATTGTTGGCTACCGATTGACACTATGTATTTTGAGGAAAGGAAGGGGTCTACTCTGAGGTACTTCTGTCTCTACATCAATTGCATGTCAAATACTTCACCTTTTGCCTTAAATGGCAGAAAAACCCGCGGACAACGATATTCTGCACACCCGAAGGAGCAGTATCACACTCGTTGCATCAGTTTAAAGCAACTTTTTGAAAACGTAACGGTTTCAGTGGCCAAAAGACCTGTCGACAACGATATTCTGCACACCCGAAGGAGCAGTATCGCAAGGTGAACTGATAGCAAACAGCCGATAAGTATGGAGAAGAATGCAGACATCTGTCTATGTAATCATTTCGGCTACTATCAGGCATTCTGCATTTCGTAAAAATGGACCAGATCGATTCTAAAGTAAGTTCCAAGCTAAATTATTTACATTTCAGTCACCGATGTCTGTGATAAACAGTGACTGTTGAGGGGGGTGGTTACATTTTAACTGCCGTTAAATGCTTGCACTATACGATAATTCCTCACCACTTTCCCGTTTGCTTTTCCCAGACTTGATAATTCGTGAGTTTTTTCCTAGGATACGTTCTGCGGATTTTCGATAATTCGGGGAAGTTTATTAAGTTTTTTTTAACTTACGTATATTTTTCGAGTGTTTTAGACAAACGGAAATACCAGCTGCTGTGCGGTTGGAGGCGTGGCTCGAGAGAGCCCCAAGATAGAACGGCACGAGTGAAACCCATAAGCGATTCCTGAATGTCCGTCCACCAGCATAAGAAATTTTCGTAAGATAAATAAGGTTTATGAGGATCTGTGAATCATTTATGAAACTTTAAAAGAGATATAAAAGGGTTTACTGGGGGTTTGTAAGCTTTCAAAAACTAGTTCGCGGAACTGTGAATTTTGCGGGGGTTTCGGAACGTAGCCCTGCCATATTCGGGGGAGTACTATGCTCAAGTGTAAACCGATAACGTTGCTGTGCAGCCAAGTATCCCCTAAGCGTTTGTAGCGTTTGGTGTACGTCAAATTCAAAAAGCTGATTTATGTGACGGTTTGCGCTGAGAGTTCTCTTCACTGAAAGCACTGCATTTCAACATTTGGGAACCCAGACACTCATGAAGGAGACTTGGAAGCGAACTCGCACCATGAAAAGGCAGTTAACATAATCATCGGACAGTGGTTGGGTGGATTAAAAATATACAGATGTGCTATCTTGTGGAACGTTAACCGAAATTCTGAACTGTGCTATTGATTTGAAGTGAGTAATTACGTATGGTTGTAAGGGTGATTATCGTGCGGCATAACCCCAGGATATTTGAGTCACGTGAGGATGCTAGCTTTTGAACGAGCTCCTCTTCGGTCGCCAGCAGAAACCTGCCCTCCTAAGTAATATGTAGCCCCACATTCACGTTCGGTGCCTTCCATCTTCTATGCAGAAAATGCGCAGAATTATTCGTTTGTGTATTCATTCGGCAGCAGCTTACGTCTTCTTCAAATTTTAGACTTGAATAAGGGGTATCTTTTGATTTTTGAAAAAAGTTTCTATTATGGGATTTTTAAGACTGAAATTTCCGTTCATAAAGTATTACATCTTTCCATTTATTAGTGCTGCCTATAGACTATACAAAATGGTCGTTGCTCTACTAGAGGTTGTTAAGCATTTACTCGCCTGACCGCGACGTACGACTCTGCACAAGCAGCCAAATTCTTTTGTGTCAGACAATCCACTTTGAAGAAGGCGAGTAAGAGCTAAATACATTACCTGCGTGGGGCAGAACGTTCGTCAATCGCAACTGGTGGTACATTTTTCATAATATTTTCGAGTTAATCGTTAACTCCTACTTCGGAAACGACCATAACATCCAATTTTCAACGACCATTTTCTCAACCATTTCTTGAATTAATATGAACTAACCCCTAAATGTTAATGTTATAAGCCTCAAATTTCGTTAGAAGTTAATACATGCTCTAGGAGTACAGTTTCCAAGACGGAAACTTTTAGATCCGACGCGAAAACGTACGGTTGAATTATTGTAGCCGAGCCCAACACTTCGTGTGGTGTAGTTACTCCTAACTCACATTGATAAATTGGTTGCGTGCAGTTGCGAGCACTTTTGTGCGTGAATTAGACTTGCGCTGCATTTTCCCCACTCTCCCCCAACTGGGTCCGGTGTGATGACCAAGTCAAGATGACCGGAAGCGAGAGAGGTTGCAGATGGCTGGCGCGTCCGGAGCCACCCCTAGACTTGTCGCTACAACTGGATCGGATCCCACGGAGTGGGTGTGCCATGAGGGCTACAGTAATACGGAGCCATTGAATCCATGCCTCTCAGTCTACCAGTCGGCCACTCTGCACAACCACACGTTTGGCTTAGCGCGCAGTCCGACTTGTCCCATCCGTTGGCAATCTTCCAAGCAGCGGCGTTCAGCGCACTGTGACACGCTTAAGCGTGTCGGTTTATTTGTAGGAGAGAAAATGCGCCGAGTCCTTCCTCGACCTCACTCCCTAGCCACAGCCACTGTCTGAGCCGGCCAGTTAACTAGTGCGGTGCATGGTATTTAACCACGAACGCACCGTTAGGTATTTAGTTTTTGAATACACTCTTTTGTAGAATTTAATATCGATTTTATGGGCCACTAGCAAATGGCATTATCAAGGCATAATGCATTGAACTGCGTAGTTTTTTTTTGGAGCTAGCAGTTGTCTAAAGGTTGTAAGTGTTGCCTGAGTCGGTTTCGGAAGGCAGGTGCGATCGCCGCAGGATGCCGTCTCTAAGCTATATGAACGGAGCAGGGGCCGTAGTGGCTGATGTGAGTGGGTGGGCCATTAGTCCCAATAACCGTCATGCTAAGCCCAGAATGGGGAAAGAAATCAAAGAAAAGCCGGATGACAATGGCCGCTCGCAGGGCCAAAGACCGTGTCGGCTTTGTTTGGTCGCCCCCGAAGGGAAAGAGAGACGGAGTGTTGACGGCCGAAATTCCGTTTATTTTTTCAGTTTTTTTTTAATGCAGAGGATAGGCTGTGCTTTAGAAAGCGCATTGTTTACATATCGGTACGTCATATGCAGCTGTACAGGTACTCTTAAAATTTCCGCTATTACAATAGTATTCACATAATGTAAGTAGCAGTATTTCTGAAACAAAATCCTCTCTGGAGTTGACTTGGTATTTAGTTCGGGTTCAAAGTGTTGACAGTATTTCCTCATCACAATTTGGCTTGCATAGCTGGGATACCTGCCTCGAAAATTTACGCAATATAGTTTCCATTTTCCCAAAGACGTTCATTTCTTCTTAATTAAATATCTTGGGATGCCTGTATTTCAAAAAAAACTCTATATCTATACTATTTCGTGGGGTTTACGTTCCGAAAGCCCGGTGATATGCGAGGGATTACTGTAGTATGACTTATTTAAGTGTAAACCGATAACTTCGGTTGCACAGTCAAGTATCCCCTAATTATGCGTTTGTAGTGGTTACTAGCATGGTTTTCGTTTGTTATGCATCCACTTCCAAAGGTTGGATTGTTGGACTGGTAGCACTGGGAGTTCCCTTCACCGAAATAACGCCTGGTCAACATTTGGCAACTCAGTCAAAATGGCGGGGACCTGGAGGCAAACTCGCAGTACGAAAAGGCAGTTAATATAATCAACGGACATTGGCCAGCTGGATTAAAAAAAGTCAGAAATTCAGTACCTAATTTAAAACCCCTGTTTCAAGTCATTCATAGTCGGTTCTCTAGAAAACTTTGCCAGACATTCACGCTATTGACAGTGAAATACTACTCCGAACAAACAGTGTAGCTGTTTGGCTTCAAGGGCAATTAATTTTGAAGACGGAGTACTTGGTTCAGAAAAGTAATATACACTACCAGCGTGCTTCAGAACGTACCACAATCGCAACTGATGGTAACTTTTGCCAAAATACTTTGAAGTCGCTTTTTATTCATAATTTGGCCCTAGAACAATAACCAAAATTTTTTTAACAGTGAGCATTTACAAACTCTATAGGCGCCCAGTCTGCTATGCGGCACACGATGAACATTAAATTGACGACTGAACTGTCACAATTACCCTCATTATCAGACACTCTCCACTCCCCGCAAACCTACGATGGAAGGAATCCAATCCGGGAGCCAGTTGATAAGTTTGCACTTAAAAACTTGAGTGAAACACTTACGTCCTGACAGCTGCAATCGGTCTTATGGGGGCATCGCCTTATCGCTTCGACCACAAGCAATAACAAGCTTGTGTGGCTTTTCTTCGGAGTCTCGATCAACAACATTTAAGGGTGTTCACATGGATGCAGGTTGTTAATGACATAGAATAAATACCAGCCGACTGATGATGTCAAACAAGCTCGAAACGGTAACTCCATTTCACTTTGCCCATAGTCCTCTTTAGTATACTGCTTACTGCTGGCTACGCGATTGCGCGTGAAGGCGCTGTTTCATAGACCTTATGAGGCATAACAGAAAAAGCCATTTTCAACGCAGTCGGATCGGTGAAGCGCCATTTCCAAGGTATGTTCATAGGTTTCAATTTAGATGATTACTGTTGATACCATAATTGGGATATTAAAACAACTGGCTTGCAAGGCCTTAGGAAAACGAGTCAGTTGAGGCAACCAGAAGAAAACTATCAGAGAGACTAAGCTTTTCTAGGTAAACTGGCGGGTGTCTGCTAAATGCCTAAAGAAATACCGTATCTTTCCATAGTCTGCAAACCTCTAACCCCGTCCGCCGCGGCAAACAGGTTGCGTCCTGCCATTTTTGGACAGAAAATTGCACTTAACTGCACTAAACGCAACCAAGTCCACCTGGAGTTAGCAGGCAGGTGGCCAGACTTATAGAACAAAGTACCCTTTATATCGATTAATCCTTTCCCACCTGTGACGATCTGAATTTCAATGACCGAATAAATTGCAATCACAACTCAGATTTGTCAGAGCATCAGAGCCACAGCACTGCGATTACCGATACTACGCAACGTCAGCCACAAAAATCCATAGAATGACGTCATATGAGGCCGGCCAGCTCACCCCTGCAGCCTCTGTCGTACCAAAGTATGCAAACAAGGGCTGGATCTTTCGATTTGCTTGCTATGGAACTTAAATATCCTTCCCCGTCGACCGCAGCTCAAAGTCAGGACGTGGGCCACCTGCTCAACTTTCGACTAGGCTCTAGGTCGATTTATAGATCGAAAAGGCAGATAAATACTTTTGACGGGTGGTAAAAAAGATGCAACAAGTTCATCCAATTTCACCATATTTGATGCCGCAACCTAACAAAATTTGACATAAATTCTTATGTAATAAATAATCCCCTCTGCCTCCTACGCTCATCTGGTTAGATATCCCCAGACTCACAACCACAGGTCCGTTTTTTAAACTGAACTGGGCGAGTATACGCCACCAAGTTCTTTTCATAGTGTCCAACAGACAAGCGAAATAGACAGGGTGAGAGGAAAGCAAGGCGTCCTCCAAGTGCATGCAATTAACCGAGGGGTGGAAGGATGCAATGAACACAGCCGAACAGTGTTCACCCTTACCCATCCTTCCATTGGCTCACCCAGTCTGTTCCACTGCACTTGGGAAAGCAGCTTCCGGAGTGGGACCGACTAACGCTTCGCACACCTACTTTGCTGGCAGGAGAAGGCCGCCTGTGAAGGGAGGGGGGGCACGAATGATGAGTGAAACTTAAACGGGTACGAGGCGGGCGGACGGGCGGCCGTGCGTGCGCGTGACGTTTGCATAATTAGAAAGCGCAGAACGGAAAGGAAAGTGTACAACAAAACCACCGACGCTCCCCCCCCCCTTCCTCCGCCCTCACGCCTTGCCTGCCACTCTGCGGCCGTCTTCATTCAGCTAGCTACCAGTTTGCACTCAGGCCGAGACATCCACGTGGGCGGCGGAGTGAGGAAACGCGACTGAGCACGGCCAGCGATCAATAGCCCTGGCGTCATCACGCCTCCAGGATGGAGTTCAGTCATCTACGGCTGGCCTGCACTTGGATACGAAAGGCGAGGGCAGATGAGACTCACCGCGGATAGAGGGGTAGATGTTGTCAAGCGTTGCTACAACTATTTTGAGTTACAAGGTCACGGTGAAGCTCCGTTTCGCAAGAAAGGTGGCCCTCACTGCGCTCTCAAGTTAAAAATCCGACAGAAGTTTTCTGAAGCAGTCATGCAAAAGTGTGCGCTGGGAAGAAGGTAGTTAGAGGAGTTGGAGAAGCGGTGGTAGGTGACCACCGCCATCGTCTCAGTCTCCCCCTACCTCCCACCCATCCAGAAACATCATCAGCATCATTACTATATAGTAAGGAAATCGGTAAAGTAAGTAGTAAAGAAATCGGATCGATAAAACTTAAGCCGGACCTCCGCTTCGTCATGAGGTGATTGAGAAATTGCAAAAGGTGGTTTTCAAGTGAAGGTATGAGAATTCCTCCAGTTTATTCTGCCCCGAAAAGCATAATAACACACTCGCAGGCGTAGAGAAGGACTGACCGGACAGGTGCCAAGTGACAGTTCGACCATCACAACTGACAACTCACTGCTCAAGGCATATGACGTACTGATGATCGGTAACAACTGTGAAACAGCTGTATGCGTCTTGCCTGTTGTACCCTTCGCAACATACCCTTGTACTACTGACAACGCCCACCATGGGCTTCGCAGCAGGATGGTGACTGGCGCGTCATTTAGTTTATAGTGCTATTGGACTTTCGCAGCCTCTATCGCATTCTCTCGTTCTCTTCCATCTGGGCCCTGTGACATAGCCAAGTTATAGCGACTGCAGGCAGGAAAGGACGCAGGTGGCTGATTCAGCGAGAACCTGCGTCTAGGCATGTCACCATACCCCTGATTTACGGACAAACAAGAAAATGGGGAGGCATGTTGTATCCCAACTGAGTGGGAGTGACGTAAAGGTCACATTAATACAGAACCACTGTAGTCTGAGTCTCCATCCTCAAAAGAGGGCCGAGTTATCCCGTCAGCTGGCAGACTTCCGAGCCATAGCTTTTAGCGAACCCTGATACACTTAAGTGCGTCAGACGGTTTTAAGTGAGGAATATTCACTGAGAGTCGACCCCCCTCTCCATCTCTTATTTTTCGTGCGGTAGGTGATTTTCCGAGCCGGTCAACAAACTGGTGCTAAGATTGTGAGAAACGGCTGACAGAGATATAGCCAACCCGTCTACGCGTGCTACACGCCCTGCTCCCCCCATAAAACACCAATATTTAACACAAAGGGTTGGAATACTCAGATCTCATATTTAGCAGAGGAGCCATAGGGGAAAGGAGCCAAAGAACAAGCTTCCCACTTATGTGAAAGGAGCCTATATCGCGACTGTGGTGTGTGAGGTTAGGCATGCTCATGTGTGGCGCGTGTTTTGATGAGGAAGTGTGTGTCATGAAGTGGTGCAGGGGGTAAGAGTTAAGGGTAGCACCACACAGATAGCATTTGATCGCTCCATTTGTCTCGTACAAGTGGTTAATGCTCCTGTGGCTGCCTCTGACTGGTAACCAACTCTCATTTGTGACTCCTCGTATCGGGGCTTTTCCCAGCGGCCCCACCGCGGGAAACCGTCACGACCGGAGGGCTAAACTAGGCGAGG
This sequence comes from Schistocephalus solidus, assembly GCA_017591395.1. Classification (NCBI taxonomy): domain Eukaryota; kingdom Metazoa; phylum Platyhelminthes; class Cestoda; order Diphyllobothriidea; family Diphyllobothriidae; genus Schistocephalus; species Schistocephalus solidus. The sequence goes on from WEDG01005999.1 coordinate 150,387, forward strand.
GTCTCCGGTGCTGTGCACCCCCACAACCGGTATGTCTGACACCCGAACTTCTCACCTCCCCTCACAAAAATTCCTACGGTGGGCGCGACAGCAACCCCGTAGGCGGCCCAGGCTAACTCGGGTCGTTCTCTCACTAAAACAAAACCAGGACCCATAGTGGAGATCGGCAGCCGTCTGGGAGGTCTAAGCAGCCCTATTTAGGGACAGCACAGTTTACCTCCTCGCGAAGAAAGGGGCTAGAAAAGGTACCCTAAATAAATTCTGGGTTTCATGTCTTCTGCAGCCAGTCGCGGCTCACAGATCGCAAAATACAAGGTCATAAAACTCAAACAAACAACAATACCTCCGTCCCCATCCCCCCGCGCCATACCCTCCGGGCTGCTGGAGTTAGTTCGCTCACACTAGCAGCCTGGAATGTTCGTTCCGTTTTAGACAACCAAAGGAGCAACCGACCGGAACGGAGGACGGCGCTAGTCGCTCAGTAACTGGCGCGATGCAAGGTGGATATTGCTGCTCTTAGCGAGACCCGATTCTCTGAGCAGGATCAGCTGGAGGTGGGTGCCGGCTATACCTTCTTTTGGAGCTGCAGGCCAAAGGCAGAGCGACACGACGCTGGTGTCGCCTTTGCCATCCGGAATGACATCGCTGGACGTCTGCCCTGTCTGCCACAGGGTATCAATGATCGGCTGATGAGCCTTGGCCTGCCTCTTTAGGGAGACAAGTTCACACCATCATCAACGCCTACGCTCCCCCAATGACGAGCTCTGATGCGGCGAAGGACAAATTCTACGAGGACCTGCACGCCCTGCTGGCGATTGTGTCGAAATCGGACAAGTTAATTGTCCTTGGTGACTTCAACGCCCGCGTCGGGACACACCACGCTGCCCGGCAGGAAGTGCTGGGTTCCCACGGTCTCGGTATCTGTTACGATAAAAGCCTTCTTCTTCTTCTGCGAACCTGTGCGAAACAGCGTCTCCTGTAGACCAACAACTTCTTCCGCCATCCGAAGCGGCAGAAGGCCACGTGAATGCCCACTCGGTCACGGCACTGGCAGCTGCTGGACTATGTTCTCGTCCGGAGGCGAGATCGACAGGAGATGGTGACCAAGGCGATCTGCGATGCCGATGGTTGGACTGATCACCGTATCTTTATCTCCAAGATGAGGCTCCGACTTAAACCCCGACGAGGGCCCCAAGGTAGGCGACCGCCAGGTAAGTCAAATAATCTTTTGTTGAATTTGCCAGCTCACTGTTTTGATTTCAGCAACCAACTAACCGAGAAAGTGGAGGACCTGCATGTTCAAAATAATAACGCCACCATAGAGACACGATGGGGTCAACTGCGAAATGTCATCCAGTCTACTGCCCTCGCAGTCCTCGGATGCGCACGATGTCAACACCAGGACAGCTTTGACGACAATGACGCCAACATCAGCAACTTACTTGCGGAGAAGAATGGACCACACAAAGCCTACATGGACGTTCGGACTGACGCCACCAAAGCAGCCTTCTTCGGATGCCGCGGCATTGTACAACAACGGCTGCGGGAAATGCAGGACGCCTGGATGGTCCGAAACGCTGAGGAAAATCCAGGGGTATGCGGACCGCAATGAAATGAAAAACTTTTTCAAAGCCATCAAGGCCATCTACGGCCCGTGTATCAAGGGGTCCGCACCGCTGCTCAGCTCTGACGGCACAAAATGTCTGACAGAGAAATCACAAATTCTGAAGCGCTGGGCCGAGCACTTCAGAAGTGTCCTTAATTGCTCATCAGCCATCTCCGATGCTGCCATTGACCGGCTCCCTCAAGTGGACACGAACAATGACCTGGATCTGCCGCCTTCCCTACCAGAAACCATCCGGGCCGTGCAGCAGATTTCCAGCGGTAAAACACCGGGATCCGACGCAATCCCACCGGAAGTCTACAAGCACGGTGGGCCCCGGCTGATGGCAGAACTCACAACACTCTTCCAGGAAATGTGGCGCCAAGGACAAGTTCCTCAGAATTTCAGAGACGAGAACATCGTCCATCTCTACAAACGGAACGGGGAACCGGCAACTCTGTGATAATCACAGAGGCATCTCGTTGCTCAACATCGCCGGGAAGATCTTCACCCGTATCCTTCTCAATCGTCTAAACGGTCACTTAGAGCAGGGTGTGCTTCCGGAAAGCGAATGGGGCTTCAAAGGACACTGCGGAACAACCGACATGACCTTCACCGCCCGTCAGCTACAAGAGAAGTGACAGTAAATGCGAACCCACCTCTACACTACCTTCATGGATCTGACGAAATCCTTTGACTCGGAGAGCGCGACGGACTGCGAAAAGTCATGTAGAAATTCGGCTGTCCTTAGCGGTTCACGCACATGGTGCGTCAGCTTCATGACGGGATGACGGCGTGTGTCACTGACAACGGGACACTATCCGAAGCATTCGCAGTGGCCAACGGAGTTAAGCAGGGCTGCGTACTGCCCCCTGTTCAATCTCATGTTTTTTGCTATGCCAATTGACGCCTACCGTGGTGAGCGCCCTGAGATCCGCATCGCCTACAGAACTGATTGGCACCTACTCAATTGTCGGCGTATACAGGCCCAAACGCACGTGTCTACGACTACAGTCCATAACTTGCTAGTCGCGGACGAATGCGCCCTTAACACTGTGACGGATGATGACATGCAAAGGAGAATGGACCTCTTCGCCGCAGGCTGTGCCATTTTGGATTAAAAATCAGTACAGCCAAAACGGTGGTCATGCACGAACCACCGCCCAGCGCAGAATACAATGCTCCCCGGAAAAATGTCAACGGCACTCAACTTCAAAAGGCGGAAGGAAGCAAGCTTTCACGCAACACGAGATCTCCAAAGTCAGTCAGGCCTTCGGCCGGCTGCAGGATTCCGTGTGGAATTGCCACGGTATTCATCTGAACATCAAATTGAAGATGAACGAGGCCGTCATCTTGACGACACTCCTATACGGAGCGTAGACCTGGACTGTCTACTCGAACCAAGCCAGGAAGCTGAATCACTTCTATCTCAGCTGCCTCCGCAGAATATTGAAGTTGGGAGGGCAAGACAGAATCCCGGACACGGAAGTCCTGGAGCGAACCGGAATCCTCAGCATCAACGCCATGGTGAGGCAGATGTAACTGCGATCGGGCGGCCACTGGTGAGAATGAACGATGAGCGATTACCCAAATGACTAATCTACGGAGATGTCACTACGCGTGCTCGCCGACAAGGCGGTCAAAAAAGACGGTACAAGGACACTTTGAAGAAATCGCTGAAGCAACTGCAAATCAGTCCGGCGACCTTGGTGAACCTCGCCCTGGATAGACCGTCCTGGGGGAGATCCGTGAAGACTGGTTTAGCAATCTATGAGGCCAACTGGATCACCACTGCTAAGGCCAAAAGGGCGGCTCGAAAGTCACAAGCACCGCGGATCAACACCGCCAATGTACAAGCTCTGCCAATGTGCCCACGCTGTCAACCCACATTCCGCGCGCGAATGGGCACGGTCGGATATCTCCGAACTCAATGCAACAAAATCCCAAAACATCAACCTCTGCAACACCTGCCTCAGACCCCACGACGACGACCACCCCAACCAATGTTAAAAACTTCATCGATGACCAGCCACCCAGGATCACCGACAACATCCTCCGCACCCCTGCGCCGAACATCACTCGTCCCACTCCCATCACTACAGTATCCACCTCCGAATACCTTCCACCTGCTACCTCCAACACCACCAACGCCCCCAGTACCAGCGATGGGTACTCGGTACGAACCTGTTCTCATTGCGATCGCATATTCCCTCACACATCGGCCTGGTCGGTCACTTGCGAATTCATCCCACAGAGACTGGCAAACTACTGCCCGGATCACCAACACACAGCAGAGAACACCGCCTCAAATGCCCGCACTGCCCACGCATATTCACTCATCGCATGGGCCTGATCGGTCACATGCGCATCCACGAAAGCAGAACCCACCATCATGCCAGCACATCTTGCGCACCCATCAACACTTTCCATATTCCTCCCATTATCTCGACTACCAGTACCAACAGCAGAGCCTCTGCAGACTCAGCACCTCCCGACCTATCTTGTCCTCATTGTCACCGCACATGCACATCACGTATCGGCCTAGTCGGTCACTGGCGAATCCATCGAACAGAGACCGGCGAAACAGTCCCAGGCGCACCAACATACGCCGCACCCGACTCATCTGTCCGCACTGCCCACGCACATTCACACACCGCATGGGCCTATTAGGTCATATGCGTCTCTACGAAAACCTGCGGTAGAACACCGTCGGCTATACCATAACACTACATCTCTCCTCATCCGCCTCTGCACCTCAAATGATCACACGCAACACCACAAAAAAAACGCACTTAGCCTGCATTGTTGATTGAGAGGCAAGAATGATCCTCGGCCCCTTCTCCATGTGGCTCCTATGTTGCATGCGTGATCTGAGCTTGAGAATATAATGGGGCGATAAGCGCCGTGGGTTGGAAGGTTGCCAACTGACAATTTTACTCAGACCCTGCAGTCAGTCCAAGGTGTGTTGTGTGGAGTGGCTGACTGGTGGTCTGAGAGTCAGACTGCAATGGCTTCTTCTTAACGTGACCTCTGACTATCTCCCAAATGTGAAATGTGAGCCTTTCAACCCCCTGTTGTGTGAAATCTTGGTGCTTGTGTGGGACAGGTCGTGTACGTAGTAGGCGTAGACGAGGTCGACAGCAGCTGCGCCCACTTCCGCATCAGATAACTGACCGGCTCGGACTGCGGTCTGAATGTAGGGGTGGGGGAGAGAGTGAGGTCGACGGCTCAGCGCATTTTCCTCATTATAAACAATCTGACGCACTTGAAATTATCACCGTGCGCTAAAAGCCGTGGCTTGAAAGGTTGCCAACTGACGGGATAACTCGGACCGTGTGGTCAGCCCAGTGTGTGTTTTGTGTGGAGTGGCTTACTGGCGGACTAAGAGTCAGGCTGCAATGGTTCCTTCTTAAAGTGACCTTTATGGCACTCCCACGCCGTGATATCCGACCCAGGTGTGGTGGTTCGCCCAGGGGCGGCTCCGGCCGCGCCAGTCATCTGCGTCTTCTCCCGCCTCCGGTCTTCTTGACTCTGTAATGACACCGGGCTCAAGTGCGGGAGGAGGAGAGAGTGTGGTAGCTGCAGCGCAAGGCTATTATCACTTAAAACAAATCCACGCCCAAGTCACCGTCCCTGTACCAACCTTCTGTGGAGCATACGGTGGGTATCGTCGGATTACGATGGTCGAACTGTCGGTTGGCATGATGTGGTCTAGTCTGCATTGGTTCACCGAAGGATTCACTGAAGTTGCACTTCATCAAGTAGGTTCTTGCGATGCCAGAATATGCGGTGCCAAAGCGGGCAGGATAGGCTGGGAACTACAGAGTCGATTCAAGCGGTGGCCGCGCTGGTGGATGAAGATATGTTAGTGCTGGAGATAGTAGAGTTGTCGAGTGTGCAAATTTGTGCTTGGCTTGTCGATATGGCGATGCATTTCGCTTGATAAGGTGAATAGGCCCATGCAGATATGCCATGCGCATGTAATTAGTCGTGATAACTGAGGAACTCATGAGGACCCCCGAAGCTTAGCACGAGCCCGATTTTGAAGACGCCCTGCATTTTATTCTGCCCACTTACCAGTGAATTCAATTTAAGATATTTCAAGCTTTCTGCTATTACAGAAGATAACGCCAAAGACGCAGCTCAAAGTACTGCGGCTACCAAGCCTCTGATCGATAAAAAAGGGAGTTTGTGTGAACATAGTAAATCAGCTTGCAGATGTTCCCTGAAAGGCCGAATTTTGTGTTGGCCAAATTCCTCATATAAAAAGCCAGAAGGAGAGTTCGTGCAGAAGGATGCGGCAACGTGTTGTTTGTCTACACAGTGCTGCGTGTACAAGGGGTGCAGGGGTACTAGTTAGGGGCAGCACCACACAGCTTGCATTTGGTCGCTCCATTTGTCTCGTACAGGTGGTGAATGCTCCTGTGGCCGCCTCTAACTGGTACCCAACTCTCACCTGTGGCTCCTCGAAGTTGGCTTTCCCAGCGGCTACACTCCCCGGGCAACCGTCAAGACCGGCGGGTTAAACCAGGTGAGGGTCTCCGGTGTTGTGTGTGCCTCCACACCCGGTATGTCTGACTCCCGAACTTCACCTCCCCCTCTCAAAAAGTCCTACGGTGGGGCGACAGCAACCCTGCAGGCGGCCCAGACTAACTCGGGTCGTTCTCCCACTCAAAACAAATCCGTGACCCATAGTGGAGATCGGCAGCCGTCTGGGATGACCAAGCAGCCCTATTTAGGGATAGCACTGCTTGCCTCCTCGCGGAGTGAAGGTTGTCGTGCCCAAAAGTGCGTCTTCGATGTTTGGTAGGAGGTTTTTGGTCATTTCGCACGTTGTTTGACGAATAACATCAGGCGTCGCTGAAGCGCTGGGCTGAGCACTTGTGGTTCTATTGCGTACCACTCCAGCCATCTCGATCGAAAGGCTTCGATGAGCCACCAAAGCCATCTCTATCCAGCGCTTCCATTTGTCAGCAGCTTTTGTGCCGTTAGAGCTGAGCAGCGGTGCGGACCCCTTGATACACGGGCCGTACGATGGCCTTGATGGCTTTTGAAAAAGTTTTTCATTTCATTGCGGTCCGCATACCCCTGATTTCCTCAGCCTGTCCGTCATCCAGGCATCCTGCACTCTCCTCGCCGTTGCTGTACAAGGCGCCGGCATCTGAAAAGGCTGCTTGGTGGCGCTCAGACCGAAGGTCCATGTAGAGCTTTGTGTAGTCCATTCTTCTCCGCGGAGTAAGTTGCTGATGTCGCGTCATTGTCGTCAAACCAGTCCTGGTGTCGACGGTGTGCGTCCGAGTACATCGAGGGGGTGAACTTTATGACATTTCGCAGTTGACACCATCGTATTCCACGGTAGCGGTATCATCTGGAGCATGCAGATCCCTCCAGTTTCTCGGTTATTTGGTTGCTGAAATCAAAACAGTGAGCAGGCAAATTAATAAAAGAGTATTAAACTTACATGGCGGCCTCTTACCTTGGGGCCTTCGTCGGGGTTGCAGTCGGAGCCTCATCTGGGAGATGACGAGGCGGTGATCTGTCCAACCGATCGGCATCGCGGATCACCTTGGTTACCAGCACGTCTCTGTCGATCTCGCCTCCGGACGAGAACATAGTCCAGCAGATGCCCGCGCCGCGACCGAGGGTGCATCCGCGGCCTTGTCCCGCGTCGGAAGGCGGAAGGTGTTGACAGCAGGAGACGGTGTTCCGCACACGTGCGCAGAAGAAGGAGGCCGTTAGCGTTGCAGCTACCGAGACCGTGGGGACTCCAGCACTCCCTGCCAGGCAGCGTGGTCCGTCCCGACGCGGGCATTGAAGTCACCAGGACAATTAACTTGTCCTCTTTCGGCACAGTCGCCAGCAAGGCGTGCAGGTCCTCGTAGAATTGGTCCTTCGCCGCATCAGAGCTCGTCATTGGGGAGCGTAGGCGCTGATGATGGTGGCGAACTGGTCTCCCCGAAGAGGCAGGCGGAGGCTCATCAGGCGATCATTGATACCCTGCGGCAGACAGGGCAGACGTCCCACGATGTCGTTACGGATGGCAAAGGCAACACCAGCGTCGCGTCGTTTGCCTTTGGCCGGCCACTCCAGAAGAAAGTGTAGCTGGCCCCCACTCTCCTCCAGCTGAACCTGCTAGAGAATCATGTCTCGCTGAGAGCAGCAATGTCCACTCTTGTAGCGCGCCAGTTCCCGAGCGACTAGCGCCGTCCTCCGTTCCGGCCGGTTGCTCCTAGGATTGTCTAAAAGGGAACGACATTCAGGCTGCTAGTGTGAGTGGACTCCACCCAAGCAGCCTGGAGTATGGCGAGGGGGATGGGGACGGGGGTATTGTTGTTTGTTTGAGTTTAACGACCGTGTAGTTTGCGATCTGCGAGCCGCGGCCGGCTGCGAAGACGTGAGAACCAGCACTAGGGGCACATTTTTCTAGCCCCTTCCTCCGCGAGGGGAGGCAGTGCTATCCCTAAATAGGGCTGCTCGGACATCTCCAGACGGCTGCCGAACTCACCATGGGTCACGGATTTGTTTTAGTGGGAGAACGACCCGAGTTGTTTGGGCCGCCTACGGGGTTGCTCGTCGCCCCACCGTAGGACTTTTGAGACGGGGGAGGTGGGAAGTTCGGGAGTCAGATACCGAGTGTGGAGGCACACACAACACCGGAGACCCTCACCTGGTTTAGCCCGCCGGTCGTGACGGTTGCCCGGGGTGTGGCCGCTGGGGAGAACCCAACTTTGAGGAGCCACAGGTGAGAGTTGGGCACCAGTTAGAGGCGGCCACAGGAGCATTCACCACCTGTATGAGACAAATGGAGCGACCAAATGCAAGCTGTGTGGTGCTGCCCATAACTAGTACCCCTACACCCCCTGGGGGCACCACACATCACACACAATACACGACAGTTCGACCGTCGTAGTCCGACGATGTCCACCGTATGCTCATGGGAAAGTTGAGCAGGGACGGTGACTTGCGCGTGATTTTGTTTTAAGTGATAGTAACCTTGCGTTGCAGCTCCCGCACTCTCTCCTCCTCCCCCACCTGAGCCCGGTGTCAAGACAGAGTCAAGAAGACCGGAGGCGGGAGAGGACGCAGGTGGCTGGCACGGCTGCGTCCCCTAAGTCCAAGCCGCACCTATGCGTGCCACCACACCTCCATTTACGGCATTTGTTATGGAAGCGCAACCCGAATAACGCATGCCGTGCCCTGATGTGGCCCCCGTGTTGGTCCAACGCATCTACCACGTTGCCCGTTTAGGGGGCAGACAAACACACACACACGACGACAGTTCGACCGTCGATTTCAACGAGGTCCACCGTATGCTCCACACCAGGTGGTGCAGGGACGGTGACTTGCGCGTGAATTAGTTTTAAGTGATAGTAGCCTTGCGCTGCATCTACCGCACTCTCTCCTCCTCCCCCACCTGAGCCCTGTGTCAAGACAGAGTCAAGAAGACCGGAGATGGGAGAGGGCGCAGGTGGCTGGCATGGCTGGAGCCACCCCTGGGCGTGCACCAACACCTGGCTCGGATCCCACGGAGTGGAAGTGCCATAAAGGCCACATTAAGAAGGAGCCATTGCAGCCTGACTCTCAGTCCGCCAGTCAGCCACTCCACACAAAACACACATTGGGCTGACCACGCGGTCCGAGTTATCCCGTCAGTTGGCAACCTTCCAGCGCGTCAGATTGTTTATAGTGAGGAATATGCGCTGTGCTGTCGACTCACTTTCCCCACCCCCACAGTCAGACTACTGTCCGAGCCGGTCAGTTGCCTGATGTGGGAGTGGGCGCATTGGCTGACGGATCGGCGTACTCGTCTTCGCGTGCCACAGCTCGACCTGGCCCCATAACGCACACACCAGGATTCACAAACTCAGGGGATATGGAGCAGCCATCGCCGTCTGACCCAGTCCATTGGTCAGCCCCTCGACACACACAACAACTTTGAATGGCTTCAAGTTTCTTTTCGGCCGTCTGAGGGCATTATGACAAAGAAAAATTGGGCAGTACTCCAGGAGAGGTAAAACGTACATTTTATATAGTCGTATCTTTTAGGGCAGGTGAGGATAAATTTTGGATCAAATCGAACTGCATAGTCGAGTTGCTTTTTGTGATATTTTTAACGTGGGGAGGTAAATCAAGAGTATTGGTATAGCTAAGGCCTGAGTCTTTTATTGATGTTATCTCGGTTATTTTCTGATTGTTGAAAATTAACCCATTGATCTTTTTCCTGAATTCGTTGTTTTCTCGTTTCCATTAATGTGCTATACATTTGGGCTTTCCTTCCCTGTTAGCCAATGGCCCCTTCATAGGTGGGGCTATGGCGTGGCTAGGCGGGTCTGTGGCCCCACGCACGCCTGAGCATGTTATATTCAGGAACCCAAAATTTCCTGAATGCTTCACGCCTCAAGAAAAAATAATATAACATGTCTATATGCATATTATCGCATTGCAATAAAATAAGTAATGTTTAATTTTAAATATTTTTCCATAAAATTGTCCTTTAAGCGTAGTTCATGTGCACATGAATAACACTGTAGCTTTGTTTAGGTTACTCATCAAGAGGGCATTTATCTGCTAACCGCGTCGTATGCTCAACGCTGTGATTACGTAGTGCTGCCTATCCGGGGCCGTATATTGTGTTTTATCTTTTTGGTAGTAAACCCTTGCCATTTTTATGTCCTTTAATAATCTTCCTGCTATTAACCTGAACCGTGTTTAATTTCAAAGAATAGCTCATTTTAATATCTGATAATCAAGTCTTCGCAGCAGGCATGTTTCCGAAGGTACAGTTATAAACATTATATATTATTTTTAATACGTATCGGAAGTAAAAATGAAGCGTAATTACTCTGGATACCTTGCATTCGCTTGAAGACGCACCGATCCCTAATTAAGCCAGAAATGGTCATTCAATTCTCCCTTATCTTTGCTGGCAATATTTATCTACTCATTCTGAATACCACCGAAGCACCATCTAAAAATGCACTAAGTGGTAGGTAAGGGCATATCACTAGGCACTTGAAGGGCCAGAGTCCGCTGTACCACCATCACGTCGACATAGTTTCCGATGAAATCGTACCGGTATGGTTTCATGTATCTAAATGAATGCTGAAGGGACAAACACTAGTTCTTTGGGCTTTAAGCAACTGACACGCGCTTGAGCTTTGCTTGCATCAAGATCCATTTCAGAACTTCCTGTGCAGATAAAGCATACCGATAGCTCTTGCTTCCTTTTCAGGATTAGTCGCACGGATTCTGGTTAGCCTTTCAACGTTGGTTCCTTCACCACGCCAGTAGATAAGTTTTTGACAACTGTACCAAGGATTAGGAAGCAATTACAGCTCTTTCTGTGTGTGACAGTCCTTTTTCCATTTATTATATGCATCGCCTCTTAAAAAATAGCTAAAGCTATAGCTGGCTTTAAAATTAGTAAAAACGTGCAATACGCCCACATTTATTAATGTTTGCCCATGCAGTCTTTACTTTTATACATAATTTTATGATTTTTAAAGAAATTGCCTTTGAACTACGCAAAAATTTCCCGTTAGCATTCTTTGTTTGCAAGCAATATGTAAATTTAGCGTCTTTGGCCTCATCTGTTATTTAAGTAGTTCAAGTGCGCGACAAGGCGTCATCTGTATTCGCTGTAGCATAACTCATCGTAATCTGGCCAAAGAAGTACTGCAATGCTCAAAACGTGATACTTACGAGGGCTTCGTTTTTCGTGAGTCTGTATTAAAATTTATCGCTTTGCACTTGGGACGCAACTTTACCCTTTTCGCGTTAACTTCCTTCTGATTATATTATTTTGTTCAGATTCCCAGTGCAAAGCATTACATCAATGTCTGCACCATGTATTTGTTGTATCGAGAGTGCGTGGAGGACAACAGGATAGTTGTTTAGATTTCGTCTTCACTAAAGATCCTGACAGTTTACACGACGTTTACTGCCTACCTCCACTTTGGTCGAAGTGATCATGTAGTACTTTCATGGGAGTATGGTTTATGTTCTGTACCATCTACAATAAAATGAAACCAGGCCCAATCTATGGTGAGAAGACATTTGCAAAATGAGATCTGATTCATCACGAATGGACTTGAATCTTCTCTGCTTCAGGAAAATCACTGAGGACTAGAATTTATTTAAGAAGTAGTTGTTGAATCTAATAGAATGTCACTTCCATCATCAAAACTTAGGATATCGAAACAAAAACAGTGGCTAAAAAGAGATCTAAAAAGAGAGATTAACATTAAAGGAAGGTTTTGTAAGAAATTTTCCTGATCAAATGAAAATATAGCCTTGCAATCATGCAAAATTCAAAGGAACAATGTTAAAAGCTTGATCTTCAAAAAATGACGTCATTACGAAAGTGATTTGCTCCAGCGAGCAGTTCACAATGCCAAATAGCTCTACAGCTATTTACGAAAAATCGCACGTAAAAGGAACCTGATTTCTTTTTTGAGAAACGATGACGGTTTAGAAATATCAGAAATTAGAAACAAAGCTGAACACTTTTTCCCTTTTCTTACGCCTCAGTTTTTACCAGAGAAGATATTTTTCGTTCCACCTAGTAATGAGACTACGGCAGCGCCAATTATTAAGAATATTGGCTTTCGAGAAGAGGCAGTATTTGGAAGAACTAAAAGTTAGAAGGCATGTTAATTCCTCGGCCCTGATGAGATTCCTACAAAGCTGCTCCTCTAAATTGCTCGAGAGCTGGTCAACCCGCCATCCCTTCTGCGCCAGAAATCGTTCGACACGGGAATTCCTTCTCACAGACCGGAAAGCAGCCTACATAACATTCTTCACAAAGCGTTAGTCGTGCACTTGCTATAAAATACAGGCCTGTCAGCCTGACCCTTAATCCGTTGCAAGGCTATGGAGAAAGTTGCCAAAAAAGGATTTAGTCATTTATTTTAGAAACCCATAACTCCCTTTCTCTGAAGCACAATAGAATTTCGTAAAGGAAGGTAGTGTTTTTACGAACTTACTTTTATACTATGCAAAGCTGAAAAAAACTCTTGATGCAAAAAGAGAATGTGCATGTGGCTTACATTTATTTCCAGAAGGCCTTCGATATTGTTCCACACGAGCGTCTCCTTTACAAGTTGAGAATGTTGGGTAATGGAGGCAAACTTCTCTCGTGGGTCGTGGATTTTTTCGTCGGTCGTTCCCAAGTGACCTCTGTAGGTGGAGCGCGATCAAGTCGCGCAGTCATCGACAGTGGAGTCCAGTTCAGTTCAGTTCAGTATATTTGAGGAAAATAGGCTTAAGCCTTTGAAATCCCTATCTGTTAGGTAAAAATAGCAAGAATAAGAAGCAAAGTAAAGACGTTACAGTCAAGTGAATGCAGACAGATTGACGTGGTTCACTGATATTGTTAAGGTAAAGTAGTCAAATAGTATTCGTGGTGCTGCAAAATATGTATGTCAAGCCGATGTTTGAATGTATCCACAGACTGGGACACTACAATCGTCTCAGGTAGGTAATTCCACGGTTCCAAGACACGGTTGGGGAAAAAATACTTCCTCACATCCCATCTTACTTGGGACACACTTAGTTTGAATGGATGACCTCGGAGATTATTCGTATTAGCAAGTTGGAAAACGTCATCACATAGGAGGGTGCAATCCATGCCACGCGCGATACGGTAGGTTTATATCAAGTCTCTGCGCAACTGCCTATAACTCAGAGGATAGAGCTTTAGGTTATTTAGACGGATCTCATATGGCAGTTTACCTTGACCCCTTACAAATTTTGTGGCTCACTGCTGCACCCTCTCCAGCATGTTGTAGTCCTATTGGGTCCACAGTCGCCAGGTTTGGATCGCATATTCAAGATGTGGCCTTACAAACGTACCAAAGACTTTAGAAAAGCAGTCTTCATCAAAAACTTTAAATGCCCGCTATCAAGCGGGCAGTATTGAATTTTCCCATTTAGCTGCATTGGAACATTGCATAGAAGGCTTCAGGTTGTCTTTCATCCAAACTCCATGTTCCTTCTGTGTGTGTGTGTGTGCTTCTCGGAGTGGCAAACCGTCCAAATAGTAGGGTCGCATGTCAGTGACCAGATTTTGATTTCCCAGATGAAGCAGGGTGCATTTGTTTGAGTTGAAGGACAAGAGCCATTTGTGGGACCACTCGTCCAATTGACGAAGATTTTCTTGGAAATCGTCTGCATCGGCAGCATTGTGGATAACTTTCCATATTTTAGTAGCAGTACTCATGGATGTGAATGGTGTTGAAGTCGTTGAAAATTGCGAAAAATCCGAGTACTTAGGTCGTTTTTTGCCTCGGTTTTCACTAGAGAACAGGAACTTCAGCTTGACCACATCATCAGTGCTGTTATAGACGCCGGTCCAGTGCTTGAATATATAATCTTCCAGGAACCTCTCGTGGAACGAGAACTGCGAAATCTGAAAGAAGCGAAGTCATATGGTCCGGACGATATACCGGCCAAGTTCTTGAAAGAACTGGCCAGCGAACTGTCCAAACCACTAGCGCATATATTTAATTCGTCATTTGAATCAGGGAAACTGCCATCCGAATGGAAGGCAGCAAATATATACCCAATATACAAGAGTGGTGCTCGATCTAATGTCAACAATTATCGGCCTGTCAGCCTAACCTCCGTTTGCTGTAAAATAATGGAATCAAAAATCACGAAGGCAACCATGAAGTTCCTTGAGGAAAACCAATTACTCTCAGATCTCCAACATGGCTTCAGACAAAATCGCTCCTGTCTTTCTAGTTTATTACTCTCCACAGAGGAGTGGACTCGTGCACTGGACGAAAATGGTAGGGTTGACGTCATATACACTGATTTCAAGAAGGCGTTTGACAGTGTCCCACACAAACGTCTCATCTTTAAATTATCTGAAATCGGCATAAGAGGAATGCTGCTGACATGGATCGCAGACTTTCTTACAGATAGATTGCAAACTGTGTGCGTCGATACCTCGAAGTCAATACCTACTCCGGTTCTAAGTGGTGTCCCCCAAGGCTCGGTATTAGGGCCGTTACTCTTCTTTTTATTGTACATCAACGACTGTGTCAACGACCTGGATTGCAGCGCCATCATGTTTGCAGATGATGTTAAATTATGGAGGGTCATCAGATCTGATTTCGGTAGGCACGCACTTCAAGAGGATCTCAACCGTCTTAGCAGCTGGTCTGCTCGTTGGCTCTTAAATTTTAACGTTGGGAAATGTGTGGTCCTAAGACTGCGTACCAGAAGGACCAGTGAGGAGGATGATTCCTACCAATACATTCTCAATGGGCAGCCCCTTTCAATTTTTGAGGAAGAGAAGGACCTTGGTGTTCTAATAAACTCCTCACTTAAACCATCCTCACAGTGTTTAAAGGCAGCTAAACGCGCTACACAGGTCTTATTGCGCTCAGACGTGGATTTGTCCAGATTGATAAGGAATTCTTCCGGAAAACCTACGGGGTATTTGTTCGATCTCACTTGGAATATGCCGTCCCGGCCTGGCTTCCGTGGTTTAAGAAGGATTATCTACAGCTGGAACGAGTGCAGGCGAGGGCTACGAAGATGGTCAAGAATCTTAGTCATCTGCCTTACGAAACCAGACTGGTTGAACTTGATTTGTTTCCTCTAAATTACAGGCAACTTCGCGGTGACCTCATCCAAACCTACCGGATTGTCAGAGGCCGCGATTGTGCCCTAGAATTCGCTGACTTCTTCGAATTGGCTGGGACGGAACATCTGTGGGGTCATCCCTTTAAACTGCAGAGGAAGTTTGTCCACACGGAAGTCCGTCGGAAGGCCTTTCGCAGAGGATCGTTGGAGCATGAAACGGACTCCCTGACGAGGTGGTCCTTTCAGAAACTGTTGACACATTTAAATTCAAACTAGATACTCATTTTTTGAGAAACAATTGTCAATATAATGAAGATTGTGTAAACAGTGGCAGGTTGTGCCTGGCCCAAACATATCGATGACCCTACATTTTTATTTGTCACGGTAAACGTTTGTACTATTGACATTTTTGCATGTGAATAGGGAGCTCAAGGGCGAAAGCCTACTTTTCTCAATAAAGTGACTTAAAGTGACTTTCAAGTCCGCAAACAAAGCAAAGTAACAGTCCTATTCCTGTACACAATCATTAATGAACAAGAGAAATTGGATCGGTCAGAGCACTTAACCTGGCGGGACTCCACTCTCGATGACTGTGCGCTTTGATCACGATCCGCCTACGCAGACCACTTGGGAACGACCAACGAGAAAATGCTTGATCCACGTAAGAAGTTTGCCTCCATACCAAACATTCTCAACTGTTAATGGAGACGCTGGTGTGGAACACTATCGAAGGCCTTCTGGAAATCGATGTAGGCCACATGAACAGTGTCTTTTGCATCGAGTGCTTTTGTCCAGCTTTGCATCGTATAAAGTAAGTTCGTAACACACGATCTTTCCCTACGAAAGCCGTATTGCGCAGTTGATAAGAGGTTACGGGTTCCTAAATAAATACTCAATTCCTTTTTGAAATTCTTCTTCATTACCTTGCAACAGATTGAGTTCAGGCTGACAGGCCTGTAGTTTGTAGCAAATGCACGACTACCACATTTGTAAAGCGGTGTGATGTGGGCTGTTTTCCAGTCGGTAGGAAGAATTCCCGTATCGAACGATTTCTGGCACAGAAAGGAAAGCGGTGTGGCCAGCTCTCGAGCAAGTTCGAGAAGTAGCTTTGCTGGAATCTCGTCGGGGCCAGGGGATTTGCATGCCTTCAGACCGCCTCTTCTCGAAATAGCATATCCTGACTAATTTGCCCACACAAAGTCTCGTAACTAAATGGAATAAAAACAGATTTTTGGGTGAAAACCGACTGAAAGAACTGGGAAAAGTGTTCAGCTTTGTTTTTATTTTCTGATATCTCGAACCGTCATCGTTTCTCATAACAGGAATCGGGTTCCTGTTACGTGTGCTTTTTCTTACATAGCTGTAGAGCAATTACGCATTGTTAACTGCTCTCTGGAGCAAATCCCTAACATAATCCCATCGGCTTTTAAAGATTAGGCTTTAAACCTTGCTCCTTTGAGTTTTATATGCTTGCAAGGGTAAATTTTCATTGGATCGGTTAAATTTCTTTTAAAGCCTTCCTTTCCTGTTAATCTCTCTTTTTAGATCCCTTGTTAACCACCGTGGTCTGTTAGATATCCTAAGTTGTGAAGGCGGACAGTGGCATTTCATTAGATTAAACAAACACTCCTTAAATAAATTCCAGTCCTCAGTGACATTCCCGGAGAAGAGAAGATCCCAGTCTATTCGTGATGCCTCAGCTCTCATCTTGCAAAGTCTTCTCGCCATAGATTGGGCCTGGTTTCATTTTTCGCAGATGGCACAGAATATAAACCATACTCCCATGAAAGTACTGCATGATCACTTTGACCAAGTCCCAAAAGTTTCAGTGCTCAGACTGATCCTATTTATCTTGTTCATTTGTGATTGTATACAGGAATTGGACTGTGACTTTGCTATGTTTGCGGACGATATAAAAATCTGGAAAGTCATCCACAATGCTGCCGATGAAGATAATTTTCAAGATAATCTTGGTCGATTGGACGAGTGGTCATGCAGATGGCGCGTGTTTTTCAACTCAAAAAATGCGCCCTGATAATTCTGGTTATTTGAAATCAGGTAACTGATATGCGACCATACTATTTGAACCATATGCCACTCCGTGAAGCAGAAAAACAGAAGGATCTCGGTTTTTTTGGATGACAGATAACCTGAAGCCTTCAACGCAATGTTGCAAGGCGGCTTAATCCACCAATTCAATGCTGTACGCTGTCAAGCGGGCATTTCAAGTTTTCGATGAAGAATACTTTTCGAAATTGTTTGGTAGGTTTGTAAGGCCACATCTTGAATATGCAATCCAAGCCTGGCGGCCGTGGGCCAAGCAGGATTACAACCAGCTCGAAAGGGTGCAGTGGCGAGCCTCATAAATAGTAAGAGGTCAAGGTGAACTGCCATATGAGATCCGCCTAAATAACGTTAACCACTATCCTCTTAGTTATAGGCAGTTGCACGGAGACTTGATACAAACCTTCCATATCGTGCATGGCTTGGCTTGAGTTGATGACGATGATAACGTGATGACGTTGTGATGACGTTTTTCAACTTGCCACTTTGACCTATCTCCGAGGGTATCCATTAAAACTACGCGTGTCCAAAGGAAGATTGGATGCGAGGAATAAATTTTTCTTCAACAATGTCGTGAAACCTTGGAATAACCTCCCTGTGGCGGTCGTTATTTCGAAGTCTGTGGAGGCATTCAAACATTGGCTTGACATATTTCCATCATCCTTTGCAGAGTCACTCTTTGCATTCACTTTTTCTTCCCCTTCTTTTAAACTAGCATTTCCAACTCTTGACTGAACTGAACTGAACTGAACTGCTTACGTCGAAGGACAAGATAAATACGGTTATCCTATATACTGCCTTTAATGCGTCTCAGTTTTCTTCCCTTTGAGTCAGTAATTCGTGCGTATGTCTGCGTGGCTGCTGGTCTGAGTGCACGATCAGGTCGAGCAGCAGAGCCAGTACTGCAGTTAAAACGTCCTAGTACAGTTTGTCAAGTCAAAAGCCCACAGGCCACCTCACACTACAGGAGTTTTTCTACTGCTTATTTCCTAGTTCACCGTATATTCTAAAGATTATTGACTATTATTTTTAAAATGGCAAATCATTGTGAATCGGGTGGGCTTTACATACTTCTTATTTCTGCTGTTTATTTTGCTGTTCACACAGTGAAGCAATTAACAACTTTGTATTTATTTATACCTCGATACTAAACTTGTAATGAGGAGGCCATCTGGGTCTTCAATATAAAATTAATTTATTTAAAAAATCTGTACGAGCAGCGGTCATGGTACAGCCACCGGCTTCAGTGCGAGCATGCGAACACAGACTGCGGAATGCAGATTTGCCGAGTGCGTCATACCGTAGAGTCGACTTGGAGAAGAGATCCAATGGGTGCGAGAGGGGGTTTCGCTGCTAGCAGGACTGAGCCTAGAAGACTTTAATCTAAGGTTTTGACATTGATTTTAAGCAACAATTTTAAGTACTTGTGACTACTGAAGTAGCTGGAATTTATGAGAGGGTTTATTATCCAATAAGCCTGCAAGACATTAAGAAACTGACCTTGAAGACCCTATAAGCACCACCAATTATTTGTTCTCCAACTTGGACAATTTGATCTTCGTTACCACTTCACTAGGACTGTTCCGGACAATACTGTTTCAACTGCATGTACTTATTTGCTTCCTGCTCATCTGGAATTCTTTCTTGTGCCGAAATTCGTCATAAAACGGATCAAATTGGAATTTGTTTATCATCTTATTCAAGTTGACTGCGCAGGCTCTGCACCAATAAAAACTGACAACCACTCAGGGAACCAAACGTGTACAACCTCGTGAAGATCTGAAGTTATCCACGACCTTCGACATCTCCGAACGGCTGAGTCGTTCCTGAATATCCTTCATACCGTTTATAGTATTTTTCAAAAGCGTTTTTTTAACAAGTATAAACATTTTTGCTCATATTGCATTAAATACTCGCCATACTCCAAAGCCAGTCGGAAATTTTTGTTATATGCTCAAAGAAGAACATACTTTTACGCAGTGTTTTAACATTTATGGACTCAAAACAATTGTTTGCTAGCAACAGAACCAGTCACGGAACTTCCTTTAAAGGAAAGCCTGTTGAGCTGGTTTCGACATCCACGACTGGTACTCAATCAGTTTATACTTACAACCAAAAACCAGCAAAGCGTGCAAAAAGCGTAATGGCAGTTAAATCCGTCGGTTACGAGGACGAATCTTGCTTTGGATGTTCTTATATTTACTAAGAGTTCAAAAACTGGAAAATGAGCTTGCATACTTAAGGAAGCTCTTGCAAGATAACATTACTCGACGAAATACGCCTAGCAATATTCCAGTTAAAAAGGCAGTGACTAAAGCACCAAAAGTATCAAAAATTACAACTTGTTACAGCTCACAATGTTCGGATGCGATTACCCATAACGACCGGATAACGGGAACACAGTCTCTGAATCCTACGGACGACGACCAGAACAAACCAGAAATCTCATCCTGCTATCTTGGGTGTTCTAAAGAGCCCGTAGTTGAATCCGAAGAAACAAACGCGTGGCAAGCTGCAATGGGGAAACACCACAACAGGAGGAAAAAATCACAATCAACTCTGATGGATTCATTGAAGCCTTCAGATGAGAGTATGGTCAGAGGTAGACTGAATCCCAACGAGAGCTCTGTAAACCGTTCTCGTGCCCCTAAGGAGAACTTAGGAGGAAGCGAAAATTCCAAGCCCCAGGATCAACAACAGTGTTTAGTTATTAAGGGTTTGCACGAGTCAACTGCAGTCCGACCAGAAGACCGTGTCGCTGAAGACCTTGCTTCGTTTAATGGCCTCCTAAACCAGTTGCTCCCACCGGGCGTGGAAGTAAAAGTTATTAAAGCATTCCGGATCGGCAAAAAGTCTGAAGACAGCCTAGGAACGCCGCGCCGCGACCTCTGAAAATAATGCTAGAGAGCAAAGACCAAATCAAGGCGATCCTATCCAAAAAAACTAACCTCCGTCACTCGCATAAAGAGGTTTTTTTCAACCGGACTACTCCCCTGCGGAAAGGCTGAAACACCGGGAACTTGTCTTGGAACTACAATCAAGACTGAAGGCTGGCGAACACAATCTGGCTATTTTCAAGGGGAAGGTAGTTCAAAAGAATACGAATTTTCCATTGAACCAACCGATTGTTCTGAGGACAACGGCAGCCACCTCACTAACACCAAAACCATCAGGGAACCAATTGCCCAAAGGGATGTCAGAACTGATTCTGTAACACCCAGCGTTCTCACTAAAGAAACTAGAGTTACCGAAAATCATCAAGAAACGGAAAATACATATGACCTTGACGTTAGAGGAGACACATTTGGGCCCATAAAATTGACAAACGCAACAGGAAATTTGGTTGGCGCGAAATTTAAGTGCTTGTATACAAATGCACAAAGCCTTTTATCAAAACTTGATGAGTTAAAAATTTGCCTTGCCGAAGTATCTCCGGATGTGATAGCAGTAACCGAAACCTGGCTGTTGGGCAGTATTCGAGATAGTGAAATAACATTGTCTGGATACCAAATATATCGGAGGGACAGAGAAAACCGACAGGGTGGTGTAATAATTGTGTATGTGAAAGACATGCTTATAGTGTCTGACAAGACGAGCAAGTTTGCGTGCAGCACGGAAGCCATATGGTTGAATATCAAGGCTCTTGGCTCTCCATGTCTAGATGTCATCATTGTCTATCGGCCACCTAGGATAAACCGAGTCGCGGACACCCACTTGTTGGAACTATTAGAAAATTTCTCCAGTCGACCTAATGTCATGATTATGGGTGACTTCAACGCACCGGAATTAACTGGAGCACTGTTCAATCATCATGCCCGAAATCGACTTTTGATTATGTTTTTCTGCAAAAGACCTTGAAGGCACTCCTCACACAACATGTCTCTTTCCCCACCAGAACACGTGAAGGACAAAGGGCTAACTGTCTTGACCTGGTTTTCACGAAAACATCAGGCAGCATTGACGAGATTATTTCAATGCCTCCGCTCGGTTGTAGTGATCATGTGATGCTTATGTGGGACAACTCCTTATTCTCCGTTGCGCCTGCTATAGAGGAAAAACGGCGTAACGTTTGGCGAGGAAACTTTCATCAGATGCGAGCAGATTTAACAGACATCAACTGGACCTCAATGTTTTCGAGCACCGTGAACGAAGATTGGGAGTCCTTCCGAAATGTTCTTCTGCAACTTATGGACAACCACTGCCCGCTAACGAGTGTCCATCACAGCAAGCGTCCAGGATGGCTAGACAGCAACTTAAAAAGGGAAATAAACAGGAAGCACAAGTTGTGGAGAAAATATTGCGAGTCAAATCAAGTCGCCTATTTTAATAAGTATAAAACACAGAAAAACAAAATGAGAAGCCTTATTCTTAAAACGCGAAGAGAATTTGAGAAGACTTTGCTGGAAAAGGCAACGCAGAATCCAAAGTTAGTCTACAGTTACCTCCGTAGATGTTCAAGGAATAAACATCAAATACCGCTGATAAAGACTGCCTTGGGCGTTGAAATTTCTGAAAACAGGGAAAAAGCCGAGTACTTTTCACAGTTCTACCGCTCAGTCTTCACAAACGAGGCAAGGTTCCTTCGTCCCTCAGTGGATAACCCGCCGACTGCAAGCATTAGCCACATACTATTCTCAGAATTTCTGATCCAAAAGGAATAAAAAGAACTACAAGAGTCGAAATCCCCAGGCCCAGACGAGCTTCCACCCAAGCTTCTGAAAGAACTCGCCAATGAACTTTCCGCACCTCTGGCAGTGCTCTTTCAAAATTCCTTTGACTCCGGAACACTTCCTTTCGATTGGAAGCTGGCACATATAACTCCCTTGTACAAAAGCGGTAGCCGGGCGTCAGTGACAAACTACAGGCCCATAAGCTTGACATGCATCCTTGGCAAGATTATGGTAAGGATCAGCAAGAGCGAATTGGTGAAATTCCTAGAGACTCATAATTTGTTATCAAGCTGTCAGCACGGGTTCAGAAAAGGAAGATCATGCACAACGAATTTGCTGTATTCGCTCCAGAGGTGGATCCAAGCACTTGAAGATAGACACGTGGTTCACATTGCCTTCATTGACTTTCAAAAGGCCTTCGATACTGTGCCGCACGAGAGACTGCTGTACAAGCTAGAAAGAATTGGAATCAGAGGTAACCTCCTCAAGTGGATTGAAAACTTCCTCGTGGGTCGGCGCCAGGTAGTGTGCATCGACCAAGAGAGGTCAAGTTCTGCTGCGGTCGAGAGTGGGGTTCCTGAGGGCTCAGTACTAGGGCCAATACTGTTTTTAATATACGTAAACGATTGTGTCAGGAATCTCGACTGTGAAGCAGCAATGTTTGCCGATGACATTAAAATCTGGAATGTAATCCAGAGCCCTGCTGACGAAGATAAACTGCAGATCAACCTAACTCGGTTGGAGGAGTGGTCGAATCATTGGCTTTTGCGGTTCAACGTCGATAAGTGTACAATACTTCGCTTAGGCAACCCATCTGGATCTGCTGAAAGTAGAAGTTACTTTCTCAACGGTGAAGCCTTAAAAGACGTGGAAACCCAAAAGGACCTAGGTGTGCTGACAACCACCACCTTAAAACCATCGTCTCACTGCTTGAAAGTGGCGAAGAGTGCAATTTCGGTGTTGCATGCAATCAGACGAGCCTTTTTGGATTTCGATGAAGATCTTTTCGCTTAGAATTTTGGAACATTCATTAGGCCGCATTTGGAATATGCTATGCAGGCCTGGAAACCCTGGACAGTTCAAGATCAGAACTGCCTCGAAAGAGTACAGAGGAAAGCCACCAAAATGGTAAGAAGTCAAAGCTCCTTGCCATATCCAACCCGCTAATTAATCTTAATCTCTTTCCTTTGAGTTATAGGCAAATGCGTGGTGATCTCCTGCAGACATTCCGCACTGTGAAGGGATTGGATTGTTGCCTGGAATTCTCGGACTTCTTTGAATTTGCCACCACGACCCATCTCCGAGGTCACCCATCGAAACTGCGTGTCCAGCAGGCGAGACTGGATGTGCGCAAGTTCTCCTTCTCTGTCAGAGTGGTTAAACCATGGAATGCCCTCCCTGAAGACGTTGTGATGTCACCATCGCTGGAAAGCTTTAAAAGGAACCTTGACAGTTTTATGTTCCGCAACGAGCCTGAGCGATGAGGAATTTATCTTAACCCTCGATAGTCGTGCACCACTTGTCATTTTTTATGACCGCCTTTTGTACCTTTGCAACTCACACGGTTTATCTGTATACCGCACTTAATTTTACGTTACAAATAGGGTACTCAAAGGCCCATGCCTATTTCCCTCAATAAATTGAATTGAATTGAATTGAAAAACCTAACAGTGATATTCAGCAGTGACTTACCCTCCATTGTAAGCACATGTTTCTTCTTAGGCAGTATGAAATTATAAGTGTTATTTTGATCATATCTCGCGTTATGAGAAATAAAATCCTGACGTTGGAGTTGGTGATTGGTGAATGTGACTACTGAGGTAACATAAAATGTAATACTGACTTGAATGTTGGGGATTTGTGAAGGTGAATACTGAATTAGTATGAAATTTAATCCTGACTTGGGTGTTCTCGATTTGTAACCCTTTTCCTTATGTTCATATTGTCTCTTGCCAATCAAACGGATACGAACTATTACGACACTGGCTTGTTTCAGTAACCAATAGATATCTTGTATTTAAGGTACCAGCTTTGGAAAAGGAGAGCAAGGTTGACAGACAATGACAAACATTTTCTTCGCATGTGCATATTTTTTTAATCTTTTTTAAAACCAAGCCATGTTCACACATTCATTTTCACCTGTGCTATGTCATGAGTGAATGGGTACAGCTCGACGGTTCTTACCTTGCTCGTCGTATGGAACCATGATGCCTCCAGTTATTCAAACGATAAAGTAATTCGGACATACACAGTCTACAATTCTCCTGTTTCGTTGGATACTTACCATCATCAGAATTTAATTCTGGATCCTAAGATGCTGAGGCCTCAAGTTCACTGACGCCTTTTTACGAGATTTTGAAAAATGTGCCAAAGTATAAGATATTTAATCTTGCTCTTGAAAGTGACACCTTGCCTATTTATGGAAGAATTCGCACATACTGCCTATTCCAAAACACGGCCGACCTACGTCATTTGACGACTTTAGGCCAATTAATACACTGTCAGCAGTCTCGAAGATCTTAGAGACCTTGATCAAAGACAAGATGATGTGTCACCTAACAGAGAATACTCAACTTAATGCGGCTCAGCATGGGTTTGTCAAAAAAAGGACTTGTGACATCTGCCAGCTCTCTTTCTTCGATCATATGCTACAATCTAGAGACAGCGGTTTTGCCATTTACACCATTTACTTCAATTTCAAAAAGGCTTTTGATTGTGTTAACCATGCTCTCCTACTGCTGAAACTTGCCTCCTTCGACAAAGGTAACAAGCTTCTGAACTTAATATCCTCCTATTTGAATACTCGCTCAAAACGGGTTTAAATTTCTGATGTTATTTTCAACCCCACGCATGTGAAGAGTGGAGTTATTCAGGGAAGAGTGCTCGGCCCGCTTCTATTTTGTCTTTTTGTCAACAATGTTCCTGATTGTTTTCAGTATGGTGGGCATTTATGTACGCTGACGATTCAAAGTTGCCTATCGATATAAACCTGTCGATCACAACATCGTGCTTGAGCTTTTAAAAAAGGATTTTCAGGCCTTCGCTCAGTGGTGTCACACATGGCGCCTTTCGCTTTCTTGGCACAAGTGCTTCGTTATGATTATTGGTGACAACCATCAGCCCCACCTAAGCATAGACGGTCACGACCTTAATGTGCCCGGAGTTATAAAGGATCTGGGCATATCATATTCTAGTAGTTTTAATCTGTCAGATCACTGTGCCCTGATTGTCTCAAAAGCACGCCAATTTACTGGGTTTATTCTATTCAAAACACCGAAACATGTTCTACCAACAACGCTGTGAGCTTACAAGCCTTGACCCGCTGTGGCTTCGCAGATTACAGAAGGGACTATTTTTACTGTTTAAACATTTAAACAGTCTTACCTTTAACCCCTTACATCTCTGAGACAGCTTGACCAGTCTCGGCGCTCCAGTCATCGAGATGTATTTTTGTTTCTTCCTTTGGCGCGCACCGTTAGATACCGACAGTTTTGTTTTCGGTAAACTCTATAGCAATCTGGAATAAGCTACCCAGAATAATCAAAATTCAGCAAAGTTATCCCTTGCTTATGAGAGCTGTCACTAGTTTTATAAATTCAGGAGATCTTCCAAAACTATTGGATGCTGACTCTGTGGAAGCTTTCTTCGGTTCTGATGGAGTTAACGGACTCTGAATCCTGTGCCGGACTTCATGCTAAGGCCAATGTTTCTGGCTCTGCAGACCTTAATCGGCTTATTTCTCATTCGACAGCGAACAGCCGTTCGCCGACATACCTGCTGGTGCAGAAGACTGGATCCATAACACTGAATGGAGAAGTCCTTCACCGGGCACCTGTGTCAATGCTTCCCTGTCCTGAACATTAATCCTTCGATAAGCTGCAGTTTTTTCCTGAAAAACACTTGAAGCAACGATCAGGAGTTTTTTCCACTGTCTGCTTGACCCTCTACTATATATTTTTTGACCTTGCCTGTAAACTGACAATAAATAAATTAATACATACCTTACGAGCACCAGCCCCGCCCGGCCCCCTCTGACCCAGGGTGCCAGGCGACGGTTTGGCCCCCTCGCTAGAAAAGTTTGCGCAGCGGCACCCCATGATTTTCTCGCATTAGCAGCCGCTTTTTCTTTTTATCGAACGCCCACCGCACATAGCCTTCCCCATCCTAATCGGCCACTTCTGATATACCCCTAGTTATTGTTCTATTAACGGCCCAATTTTATACAATTAATATGGCTTACGTTTGGATCCGTTCTAGCCATTCCTGCGATGTACCCACCCACTCACTCATGAAATAGGATATTTGAAGATGAAAGTTGCAAATGAGTTTATTATAAAAATAATTATAAAACACTGTACATGCGCAGCATAAATTTGTCATGGTTTGTCCACGTGGCTGGTGTTATCCGGTGGTGGTTCCTAAAATAAAGAAATATGTTGGTTATCGTGGTGAACATTATGAAAAGAATTATAAATCACAGAGTCGGAGTAAAATAAATATCACTAAGTTAATAACGTTTAAACCTTAACTGCGTTAAGTGTAAAGACTGAGATAATTACCATGTCATCGGACGCAGACTTGATTCCGTAAATTGGACCACTCATGGAACATTCCGGAAGCTGAATAACTATGCTGGATTCATTCATTGGAGTAGGTTTACCTTCTCAGTTGCCTCCTGGCGTTTGATCTGCCGTCGTACCTATCTCTGGCACCATGGAACCAGTCAATAGCTGTTCCACGAATAACCTCCGTGGAACAATTATTGAAGCTGGTATTTCGGCGAATGGCTTCTGCAGACGTCAGGGAAACGTTATGACCTACCTGTAAAAACTCTATAGAGCGGGGAGCTAATAAATTACCGCTTGTCAGTGGAGCCGGCCCAGCAGAAGTTAAGGCACAGGGGTGGTCCAATAAAACATGTCAAGAGTTTCCGGACGACTCTCTTTCATTTCTTCCCCTACCACTGACAACCTTTCTATCTACAAATCATGAATAACGTTTAGAAATACATATATCAAAACCGCCTCATTGGCATAATCCGTTGTCCTACTTATTCCTCCAGGGCAGTCATTGGTGGTCTCCTTTGAGCACAGGGGCAGACTACAGATCCACTGGCTAGCCGTGTTAGGGACAGCCATCGCCCGCATTTTTTGCGCATGTCATTTAAGGCTGCCCATAGTTGTTCCATGTTGCGAGCCGGCCTGTCTGCTATGTTAACAACCTTTTTACTAGGTTAAGGTTCACAACAATGAGAAAAGTCGTACCGTAGGAATTCCATGTCCTTTTGTAGTTTCTTGATTGAATTTGAAAGGACCGTCAGATCGTTCAGGTAGTAGTCTGAAGTACACATTAGTAAATCAAATGCTTACTGATAAGTGGACGGCGGAGAAGGTCGTACTGGTGTACTCCTCAGGCATCGATGAGCCAGGTATATTCTCACTATTGCTTGGCCTAAAAATAATATTGTCAAGAGAAAGGCAGAAAAATTATCCAACGCTCCAAACTGACTCACATCTTCATGCAGGTGAATTAAACAATGAAAATTATATACAATCTCCGCATGACAATAGAATATGGTGAAATCTGAAACAAAGTTATTCAACAAAAGGCGGGCAAAATCAAACCAGGTCTTATGTAAAATAGGATGACAAAAATATATACTGCAACAGAAAACTGCAAAAAATGCATATAACGGTCATTGTCAAGATATGGTTTCAAAACAACAGCAAAAATTGATGAAATTCGGCAGCCTTCCAATACTCGAGAAAATCTTATGTTCTACACTTGCGGGAAGATTACATTGGCAAGCACTGGCTGCATTTTTGGATGAGGCTAGTAAGTGCTGGAGGAAACTTCTTCACACCCAATATCCACTGATGAAGTAACGTCCGCATTATACCCAAGCAAACCAGGTGCATGTAGTCCATTGGGAAGCTACTAACCATGTCGATAGATAACTCCTCGAAAGGCGATATGCCACTGTGGTGGAGTCCCTGCTTTCGTGATCGAAAGAATGGTAGTCGGAAGACGCCCGCAGTACACAGAGAACGTCATGCGTTTAGCAATAGAAATTCCAACATGACAGCACCTATATTGTTTTCCATTACCTTCACCAAACGACTTACCTGTCGCATACATAGTGTCCATTGTGGGTTTTCACCTGCTGGACATATGAGCGAGCCGGTGAGTCGCATATCACATTGGATAATTTCACTTTCACCATTTCCCCAGTTTGTGGAACCAGTAGACCAACTCCCAAAATTTCTTTCAATTCATCAATGCAATCCCTCAGAAAATCATCCAGTGGCTCCGGCTTGCCGAATCCAGAGAACACACCTACATCAAACGGCCGGCCAACTACCGGGTAATTTACCCGAGTAAGAAAAGGCCAGAGGCATTGTCCTGCTCCTTTAAACAACTTCATTCCATTGATGTGCAACTGGATGCCCATTTCAGGAATTTTAGTTTCTCGCCGGTGGTTTTACTCATCCAGTAAAGGTAGAGCCCGAAAGCTTTTACAAGACTGTCTTTAAGTAATCATATTGTGAGAGTCGCTTTTTGTCGAATACTATGCCATCAAACCTTCTTTAAAAATCAGAAATGCTGCCGGTGGTAACCATCTCACTTGGTAACGAGTTCAAAGGTGGTCCTTCTCGTTAGCTGAAGGAAACCTTTCTGAGTTTTAATCATGAGCGTTTGCTATTGACCTTTCAAAGATGACCACGCGGGCGAGTTGTGCAGGCAAACTCAAAAAATCGTCCGCACTCAAGCACGAATCATGGATTTGGATTATCCAGAATTTGCAGACTTGTATGGATCCACACCAATGAGC
Source organism: Schistocephalus solidus (assembly GCA_017591395.1). Taxonomy (NCBI): domain Eukaryota; kingdom Metazoa; phylum Platyhelminthes; class Cestoda; order Diphyllobothriidea; family Diphyllobothriidae; genus Schistocephalus; species Schistocephalus solidus. The sequence continues at coordinate 179,149 of WEDG01005999.1, forward strand.
TATTAATTATGTACACTTGGGCCATTAAAATTACAAAACTAAGAGGTGCATAAATAGTAGCAGACTCTCAGGGAATGCAGTGTGAGCTGGGCGTTTGATATCCAGAAAGGGGGACTGTGTAGTGTAGATGAAGCTCAAAAATGCTAAGAACCAAGGTGTACAAAATAAATTAACGCTAAGTGGGAAATTGTTTCTAACCTACAAACGACAAAAGGACGGTTAAATGTTAAATGATTGTCAGAATGCAGACTCACGAAAAAACAGCTTCTAGATAGCAAGTGTTCTTGAGGATTGTAATGAACTCTGAACAAGATACAGAAAGCTATTCATCGAGGACGATGGTCAGAGTCAGGAGTTCAATTGAGACGGCGTTCGGTAGAATGCAATCAAGAAACGAAGATCAATCGTCGCAATTAACTGCAAATAATTGAGAGATTAGTACAATCAAGGGAGCAGCGGTGACATGCAGCAGTGAAAACAGAAGACGTCCAACATACCGGTTGAAGCTGGCTGTTGTGTTTTTTTAGCACATTTAAACAAGCGTACAAAAAGATTCAGGTGAACAAGTAAGATACAAACATGTAAATTGTACAAATAACTACACAACTCCCCCACCAGAGCGTTTGTTTTACAAACAAAACGCTCAATGAAAAAAAGGCAACAAATTATGCGACAAAGTCCTTCTGATTGGCAGGAAAAGGAATATATCTACCAGAACGAGAGGAAATGCGTTGTGGCGGAGAAGGAGTAGTAAAACGTATGGGTAGGGTGGTTGATACCACAACTCGCATGTACAAATAGGGAATTCAAAGGTGACTCACCTACATCTCCCTCAAATGTACTGAAACTGATACTGATGTAAAGGTTGAGTGGAAGGGACCGACATAGGTGTAATGGGTGGTGACGGAATTGGATGGAGCAACGGGCGGTGGGATGCACTCAAGATAAGCTGGCTTAAGTCTGTCGATGGAGACTGTGTCAGTCTTGTCAGCCTTCTGTGTGACGTAATACTTGTGCATTCATGGAAGCACCTTGTAAGGGCCATCATAAGGTAAACAAAGAGGCTGGAGAACTGCGTCGTGCCGGACGAAGACGAATGGAGCCGATGTAAGGTCGTATTGCACAAAAACACGTTTGAATGTTAGGCGAGTGGGCGTTGGACGCAGTTGAGCCATGCGCTGTTTCAATTGTTGAACGAAAGCATTCGACAGGCTAGTGTCTACTGTGGAAGACTGAACAAATTCGCCGGGCAGGCGGAGAGGTGTACATTATACAAGTTTTGACGTAGTACTTTGAATGTCCTCTTTGCTCGCTGATCGAATACCCAAAAGGACGAGGGGTAAGTTGTCACTCCACGCAGTTGTGACTGAGTGAGACATCAGTGCTGTCTTCAGTTGACGATGCAGGTGTTCCACGACGCCGTTAGAAGCAGGGTCATATACCGTTGTCATGATGTGAGCACACCCGAGAATTTGAGTGAATTTGCGGAAGAGACTATATTGAAACTGGCTTCCGTGGTCAGTGGTAATGGTGGCTGGCACACCAAAATTGGCAATCCAGTGATGCAGGAAGACCATGGCAATATTTTCTGCCGAGGTATTCGATATCGGAATTGCAGTTGGCCATCGTGTGAAACGGTCTAATGCTCTGAAAATGTGTGTGTGCTCACGTGAAGGTGGTAACGGCCCAACTAAGTCCAAGTGAACGTGATGGAATCAAACGTCCGGAACGGCAAATGTGCTTGGTGGGGGAAAAGGTATGGCGAGCTTAACATTGCCTAGTCCAAAGGGCGATGTCGGAGTTCATCTTCAGCCAGACAAAGCGAGCAGCAATTAGTTTGCAACCGGCGCGGATGCCGGGATGCGACAGAGAGTGAGAATGGTCAAAAACTACCTTACGGTAGAATAATGGAACAAAAGGTCGGGGAGTGCCTGTGGGCCAGTCGAATAAAATTGTACCTGGTGATGCTGGGAGTGGTGAATCTCGAAGCTGCAGAGTACTAGATGTACGCAGATCAGCAATGGACTCGTCTTCTAGTTTGAGGTCTGTAAGCTTCGCCAGGTCAAATTTAGATGACAAGGTGTTGATGTACGGTTTCGATAATGCATCAGCAACGACATTGTCGCTGCCTCGGACGTAGCGAATATCAGCAGTAAACTGCGTGATATAGTCAAGGTGACGCACTTCTTTTGGCGAGTATCTATCTGGTTTGGCCTTGAAGGCATAAGTAAGAGGTTTGTGATCGGTATGAAACCGAAAATCTCTTCCCTCTAATAGGTGGTGAAAATGACGAAAAGCCAGGTATATAGACAATAGCTCGCGAGAGAAAGTACTGTTGCAAGTCTGCGCCGGTTGTAGCTTCTGTGAAAAGAAAGCTAATGACTGCACCTGGTTATTCACCTGTTGATGTAAGACTGCGCCGATAGCACTGTTGGAAGCGTCAGTTGTCAAAATCAACTGAGTAGAAGCGTCAGAGTTGAGGTGGTGCAGCACGATCGCATCAGCGAGGACCTTCTTGGCTGCCTCAAAAGCTGAGTGAGCTGCCGGTGAAAGTTCAATTGGCTTGGCCTTCGACTTTAAAAGATCAGTCAAGGGAGCCAGTATTGCCGCACAGTTGGGAATGAAACGTCGCTAATAATTGATAAGTCCAATGAAACGTCACCGTTGTGTGAGGGTCTTCGGAGATGGAAAAGATAAAACGCTTTGCACCTTCTCTGAAAGTGGGTTGATTCCATGCTGATTGACGTGATGACCAAGGAAATCGAGAAAAGGAACGCCAACAAGGCATTTGTCAACGTTAAATTGTAAACCATGTTGCTGGAAACGATCGAACACTTGGTTGACGTGTGATGCATTATCCGCTGGAGAAGAACTTGCGACTAGTATGTCATCAATATAGACAGAGGTAAACGAAAGACCACGCAAGACCTCATCAATAAACCGCTGCAAAGGATTGGCGGCGTTACGCAAACCGAAAGGCATGCGGAGAAATTTGAACAAGCCAAAAGGCGTTGTGATGGTTGTCTTGGGGATGTCTTCCTCAGTGACCAGTACCTGATGATATGCTCTCACGAGGTCTATCTTGGAGAAACTAGTCATTCCAGCCAGCATGTGAGAAAAATCGTGAATATGAGGAATGGGGTACCGATCGGGGACGGTTGCTCTATTCAAAGCACGATAATCTCCACATGGCCTCCAATCATCGGCCGATTTCTTGTGGACCATGTGCAGTGGATAGGCCCATGGGCTGGAAGAAGGGCGAATAATCCCCAAATTAAGCATGTGTTCGAACTCACTTCCAGCCACCCGAAGCTTTTCTGGAGGAAGCCTGCGTGGATGGGCATGAACGGGTTGCCCTGTGGTAACTACGCGATGCTTAACTGTGTGCTGAAATTTTTCGGTAAATTGACAAGGTTTAGCGAGGGACGGATAATCCTTCAAAATGTCAGCAAATGGCGAACTTGGAATAGTCAAGTGTATGCCAACCAAAGGTTCAGAGGTGACCGTACCGATGGTGAAAAGTCTGGTTGTAGTATCAATGAGTCGACGATGCTTCAAATCAACTGCAAGGCCAAAATGTGAGAGGAAATCAGCTTTAATAATGGGTGAGTGCATATCGGCTTGGATAAAGACCCATTGAAACATCGCCTCAGACCCAGGTCAAGAGTTAGGGAATGTTGTCCGAATGTGTGGATAACGGTGTTGTTAGCAGCCTGCAATGAGAATTGCAAAGGCTTGAGGTGGTGACGCCTAGGAGGCGGGATAAAACTAACTTCAGCACCGGTATCGACAAGAAAACGGAGACCACTAGACTTATCGAGGATAAAGAAGAGGAGACTGGGTCGCGGTTGGCCAGCAGCAGTCGTCGCCATAACTGGCTGGCGTTATCTTTAAACGGTTGCGGCGTTTGTGGAAATTCACAAGGTGCGTGCTTTCACGCCATAGGTACGATGATTCAAGCACACGGTCTGTGGCTGCCGTTCCAGTGATTTGGACCGTCGACGCCGATAAGGTCGACGATGATAAGGTTACATAGGGAGGGTCACGTTCTGACTTTGGAGTGCCTTGATGAGCAGGAGTGCCAACATTATCAGATCTTGAAATGGAGACCAATGTCTGTTGAAGAAAAAAACATGCGGTACCGCTAGGGGAGCATTCCATGATTCGGTCTGCATGAGTGGCTAGTTTTTCCAATGAGGTACTCGTGTCGAGCATAGCCAATACATGCTGCATAGGCAGAGGAAGCTTATCAAGCCAGATCTTTCGGAAAATTGCATCATCCATATGACAACCAGCAAGCAAAGAACGCATGTTTCACATTAGTTGAGAAGGCGTTTGATCACCGAGTTCGACTTGCCTGAAAAACTCATGCAGCATTCGGTTGGCCGACTTGGCCACACGATTAATAACGGTGTCCTTCGACTGGATGTTAGGCTTCTCAGCAGGGATCGGATCAAGGAGGTCCTCGACGTCAACGGCAACATCGAAGGGAAGTGATTGCACTACGTATGAATAACGCGTGCGTTTACTGGTGATCCGGCGTGTCGTAAAACCTGCCTCGATCTGCCTAAACTATACGCGAGGGTTGCTCGGCGTAAATGGGGGCAAATTGAAAGATAAGTTATTAACGTCAAGAGAGTCTGCGTTTGTCTCAGCGTCCGTCATAGTAAGTGATATGGTGCGCAGTGATAGAAAAGTGGGGTAACCAATTTTTGTAGTGTACACGAAGGTCAAAAACGCTAAGTACGAAGGTGTGCAAAATAAATTAACGCTAAGTGGGAGATTGTGTCTAACCTCTAAACGAAAAAAGGACGTTAAAAATGTTAGAGGATTGTCAGAATGCAGACTCACGAAAAAAACAGCTTCTAGATAGCAAGTGTTGTTGAGGATTGTAATGAACTCTGAACTAGATACAGAAAGCTATACATCGAGGACGATGAACAGAGTCAGGAGTTCAATTGAGACGGCGTTCGGTAGAATGAAATCGAGAAACGAAGATCAATCGTTGCAATTAACTGCAAGTAATTGAGAGAGATTAGTACAATCAAGGGAGCAGCGATGACATGAAGCAGTGAAAACAGAAGACGTCCAACATACCGGTTGAAGCTGGCTGTTGTGTTTTATTTAGCACATTTAAACAAGCGTACAAAAAGATTCAGGTGAACAAGTAAGATACAAACATGTTAATTGTACAAATACCTACAGCTGCAACAGCGATGAAATCGTAGCGTACCTTTGGGCATTTTTTCCTGTGAGGGCGCCTAAAGAAGACATTCCATGGAATTTTACCCTTTTAGCCCCGTCGTTAAGCCCCCGCCACCACCTCAAATCCTCCTCTGTCCCAACAGGTCAGAGGGTGATAGGCGGTCCTGGTGCTGGTAAGGTTGTCGAATAAGTGTCGATGCACATGCAGGCGGGCAGGTGGCAGGCGGGTCTATCCCCATAACGAATTAATTTGAGATTTTATTTTGTTATAATTGACATTGGCATTTAGTTTGATCAGCGCACACTAAATGCTCTAAGAATATCCGCGTATTATCAAGTCTTCAGATATTCACGTGACTCTTGTGATTTCTACTTCTGCTGGCCAATTCGATTTCACCTCCGTGGGTCCTTGGGTGATGATTTGGAAAAAAACCTTATTTAAGCAAATGCACAGTTGGAGTCCGCTATCCAAGCTTGGAGACCCTGGGCGGCGAAGGACATCAACATCCTCGGAAAGGTCCAAAGGCGAGCAAGCAAACTTGTCCTTGGACATGGCTCACAACCTTATGAAACACGGCTGTCAAGTCTCAATCTATTTCCCTTGCACTTTATACAGCTTTGGGGGGACCTGATACTAACATTTCGCATACTTCGCGTCCAGGACTGTTGTCTCGTCCCAGGGGATTTCTTCAAGAGGTCATCCTCTCAAATTACGTGTGACTGGAGCAAGGCTAGACACTCGGAAGTACTTCTTCCCCAAAAGAGTAGTCGAAGCTTGGAATAGTCTTCCCCTGGATGTTGTTATGTCGGACTCCTTGGAGGTTTTTAAGCGAAAGTTAGATCGATATAATGGTGCGAGCTACAAAAGTAACTGAAAGCTGCAAGTGCGACGACAGAAACTAAGGCATTTATGATAATACTAGCTATATTTGAGTAACATTTCTTTATGTTTGTTATTTTCGTTCGAGGGCTTGCATTCTCCCATTATTCCCACGCTGGGGTCCTCAAAGTCTTCGCTGCTTAACTTATTTGCACACCTTGGTGACACCGTGAGTGTTCGTATCAGCTGGACCTGGCGACCGTCGTCCATGAGGTGTAGGAACGTTCTCCCTTGGTTCGAACCGCAATGGACCGGGGATGATCTGGACATATATTTCCGCCTTTGAAATCCCTCAACGGACTCTGCAATCAGCAAGGGAAAATCTGGCTAATTCATGTGACCTCCGAAATGCCCCCCGTTGGATCCCCCCCAAGGGCGACAGTTTTTTTCTCTCTTAATATAACCGGGAGTTTTTTTTCACTGTCTGCTCTTTTTCAACTATGTTCGACTATGTTTGCCTCGCCAACATATCGAGATACTATTTTTTTGATAACACAACTCGCATGTACAAATAGGGAATTCAAAGGTGATTCACCTACATCTCCGTCAAATATACTGATAATGATACTGATATATATATATATATATATATATATATATATATATATATATATATATATATATATATATATATATATATATATATATATGATAGATACTAGTAAAAGCTATATATATATATATATATAGGAGACAATACGGACCCCAGGTTTTAAAATATAAGGAGAAGATAAGGCGATCTCTGGGGTAGAAGATATACTTGTTTGACGTTTCACACTCATACTCGAGCGCATCATCGGAGATAGAGCATAGGGGGAACTACATGGTTAAAAAAGGGTCTTTCGTGCTCACTTGCGGTAGGTCTAGCCGCCTTGTTTCTCATTGGTCCTCTCCTCGTGCGCCAATGGTGCTTGACGGCCTCATAGGGCACTGGTAGGTCAATGCTGCGGTTGATAGAGTTGGCGTCTGACTGCCAAGCTTCGATGACTTCCCTCGCCAGTCTGTTTTCGGCTCGGCCGAGCACTTGAGCCCCGTTAAAATCGAACCGGTGGTTGTTTTCTAGACTATGCATGGCGACGTGTGATCGAATATCCTTTCGCCTTACGGCCAAAGTGTGCTCGTGCATGCGCGTACTCAGTCGTTTGTCGGTCATGCCGCAGTAGTTGGCCGGGCAGTCGAGACAGTTGACACGGTAAATAACGCCTGAGGTGTCTGCGGGTGGTAGTCGGCCCTTTGGTTGCATGACTAATCGACGGATGGTGGCCTCCGGTCGATGTCCAACGCCCACGTTTAGCGGTCTTAACACGCGCTCAGTGGCTTCTGAGACGTTCCTCACATAGGGCAAGACATGGAAGGTTTCAGGTCTTTGTTTTAGGCTCACCTTCGGTCTTTGTATGCCTTTGATATAAGCATTTGTTTACGAAGCTGCGTGGATATCCACTGGCGAGAAAAGAGGCGCCATAGGGTTTTATTGCCTCGCAGCTTCAGCCTCTGTGCTGCAGTGTGTCATGATGGGCGAAAAGCGATCGGACGCAACTGCGCTTTATGCGACAAGGGGTGATTGCTGTTGTAGTGAAGAATTTTCTCCGTGTTTGTTGTTTTTCAAAACACGCCAGTCTGGAGGGTTCCGTCCTCCTGCCTTGATATCTGAACATCGAGAAAAGGGAGCATTCCATCCTCTTCTTCCTCCATTGTGAATTGAATCTGTGGGAAAAATCGAGTTCAGATCCCTTTGAAATTCTCTTTGGCTTCTCGGTGTATGATAACAAAGGTGTCGCTCTACGTAGCGCATCCAGAATTTCGGCTTGTGGATCTGGAAGACCTGAGTTTCTAGTTCTTGCAGGATGGCTTCCCGCAAGGTAGCTGGAGATCGGTGATCCCATCGGGTTCCCTGATTTGCTCATAAACATAGCCGTTAAACGTGAAGTACGCGAAGGCAGTAGTCCAGTAACTCCATTGCGTTCCCCTTTTAAAGGTTTTCCTTCATCTTTGTACTCTGTCCAGAAGGTCATCGATGACTTCACGGGCCAATTCTTGGGATGGATGTGAATAGGGAGACGACGTCAGCAGGACACCATTATCTCGTCAGGGCGATTGTGATGCCTCGAGGTTTTCTAGAAGTGCGTTGAGGATACGGCTGTGCGTTCTGTGAGCCCTCTATCAGCTTCAAATGCTTAGCGAGCCATTTAGCCCGTCCGCAGGTATGCGCTCTTCTAGCCCCGACGATGGGCCGTAGGGAACATTCGGCTTGTGGATTTTTGGCAAACCGTAGAACCGCGCTAAGGCGGCATCCTGTGGTTTTATTTGTCTCCAATCGTTTTCGGATATTGCCTTGGGCTCCCTCACAGATTCAGACTCTTTATTGATCCTACCAGTGTTTTTCTTTCATAGGGTCAGATTCGACGACCCTTATATGACTGACTGTCGTTTAGTAGCTCCTGAGCTTTGCCACCGCATTCTGACTTGTCCAAGATTACAGTTGCCCGTCCTTGTCCGCTGAACACAACAATTTCTTCGTCCTTCTTTAATTCACTCTTATGGCCTTTACCTCGGCTGGAGGGATGGCTCGGCGTGGCCTGTGGATATGATGAGGGGAGGCGACTTGCTGGCGGATCGAGTTCTTGGCGTCTTCTGTGGTTCTGTGTCTTTGAGAGTGTCGCTTCCAGTGAGGCAATAAAATCCACTGTATGTGCGTCTCCTGTGTTGAAGCCGGATTCATGCTGAAGCACCTTAATCTGATTAGATGTTAGTTGTTTAGACGACAGATTATGGATGGATGATTGTTCAGGCAATGCGTGCCTGTGCTTGTTTTAGGCTAGCACATTTTTGTCTCAGTAGTTGGGCCTTTTTCTGATCTCGACCTCATTCATCTTATTCTGTTATACAGCGCTCTAAGTTTTGAGTAGCTGTTGTCATTCTCCAGGGCGCGATGCAGATTCTGGTTTTCTCCCGTTCGATTTCCTGCCGTATTTTGTAGACGAATGGCATCTATTGATAAGGGTTCTAGCGCGGCGACTGCAGCTCCTGGCGACATCCCGACCGAAATTCTGTTTTAGCTGGTGGTCTTATAGAAACACTCCGTGGCATAACGGTCCGACCTCAGGCATTCCGTGCAGGAGAAAGGCTAATTGTGCCGGCAGTAGATCCCTTTGCTCGTGGATAAATATTCTGCAGTGCCGTGCTTTTCGAAAGCGTTTCGCGCCCGAAATTCTCATGGATATAGGAGAAAAATACGACCCTCAGGTGCTGAAATGGAAGAGATGTAAGGCGATCTCTGGGGTAGAAGGTATAATTGTTCGATCGTTTCACACACTCATACTCGAGCGCACTGACCGGAGATAGAGAATAGGGGAACTACATGGTTTAAAAAGGGGGTCTTCTGTGCTCACTTGCAGGTTGGTCCAGCGCCTTCGTTTCTCATCGGTCCCTCCCCCTCGTGCGCCAATGGTGCTTGACGGCCCCATAGGGCACCGTCGGTAGGTCAATGCTGCGGTTGATAGAGTTGGTGTCTGACTGCCGCTTCGATGACTTCTCGCCAGCTCTGTTTTCGGCTCGGCCGAGCACTTCGAGCCTCCGTCAAACGAACCGGTGGTTGTTTTCGGGATCATGCATGGCGACGTGTGATCGAATATCCTTTCGCCTGACGGGCCAAAGTGCTGCATGTACCAGCGTCTGTGTCATGCAGTAGCTGGCCGAGGACGCTGGTGAAGTGACAGTGTAAACTAACGCCCGAGGTGTCTGGGGTGCAGGAGTCTTTGGTTGCATGACTCAATCGACGGATGGTGGCCTCCGGTCGGTGTCCAAACGCCCACGTTTAGGTGGTCTTTAACACGCGCCTCAGTGGCTTCTGAGACGTTCTCACATGTAGGGCAAGATTACGGAAGGTTTCCGTCTTGTTTAGCTCACCTTCGGTCTTTGCAGTGCCTTTGGTATGCAGCATTTGTTTACGAAGTTGCTGGATATCCACTGGCGAGAGAGGCGCCATAGGGTTTTAGTTGCTCGCAGCTTCAGCCTCTGTGCCTGCAGTGTGTCTGGATGCGGCGAAAAGCGATCGGACGCAACCGGCGTTTATGCGAGACCAGGGGTGATTGCTGCTGTATGGAAGAATTTTTCTCCGTGCTTGTCGCCGAAACACGCCAGTCTGGAGGGTTCGTCCTCCCGCCTTAATATCTGAACATCGAGAAAGGGAGCATTCCATCCCTTCTTCCACTCGTGAATTGAATCTGTGGGAAAATCGAGTTCAGATCCCTTTTGAAAGTTCTCTTTGGCTTCTCGGTGTATGATAACAAAGGTGTCGCCTACGTAGCGCATCCAGAATTTCGGCTTGTGGATCTGGAAGATCTGAGTTTCTAGTTCTTGCAGGATGGCCTCCGCAAAAGGTAGCCGGAGATCGGTGATCCCATCGGGGTTCCCTGGATTTGCTCATAAACATAGCCGTTAAACGTGAAGTACGTGCGAAGGCAGTAGTCCAGTAACTCCATTGCGTGTTCCCTTTTAAAGGTTTTTCCTTCATCTTTGTACCTTCTGTCCAGAAGGTCATCGATGACTCTCACGGCCAATTCTTTTGGGATGGATGTGAATAGGGGAGACGACGTCAAAGGACACCATTATCTCGTCAGGGAGCGAGTGATGCCCTCGGAGGTTTTCTAGGAAGCAGCGTTGAGGATACGGCTGCGTGTTCTGGAGCCGTCTACCAGCTTCTTCCAAATGCTTGAGCGAGCCATTTAGCCAGTCCGTAGGTAGGCGTGCCTTTCAGCACACGATGGCCGTAGGGAACATTCTGGCTTGTAGGGATTTTTGAGTCAAAACTGTAGAACCGCAGCCAAGGCGCATCCTGTGGTTTCATCTGCCTGGAATCGTTTTCGATATTGCCTTTGCCTCATTAGATTCAGACTTCATTGATTTTTCCTACCAGTGTTTTCATAGGGTCAGATTCGACGACCTTATAGCGACTGACTGTCGTTTAGTAGCTCCTGAGCTTTTTGCCACGTATTCTGACTTAGTCCAAGATTACTAGCTGGTTCGTCCTTTGTCCGCTGGAACAATAACAATTTCTCGTCCTCTTTAATTCCACTAATGGCCTTTACCTCGGCTGGAGGATGGGTTCGGCGTGGCCTGTGGGATATGATGAGGGAGCGACTTGCTGGCGGATCGAGTCTGACGTCTTCTGTGGTCTGTGTCTCTGAGAGTGTCGCTTCCAGTGAGGCAATAAAATCCACTGCATGTGTCCGTGTTGGAAGCTTGATTCATGCCGCGTAGCACCTTAATCTGATTAGATGTTAGCTGTTTGCATCGACAGATTTAGTGGATGGATGATCGATACCAGGTCATGTGTGTGCCTGTGCTGAGTTTCTGAGGTTGCCACATTTTGTCAGTAGTTGGGCCCTTTTCTCATTCTGGACCTCGTCATCTTTCATCGTTATTCAGCGCCTCCAAGTTTTGCAGTGTTGCTCATCTCCAGGGCGCGATGCACATTCCCACTTTCTCCCGTTCGGATTTCCTCCTGCCTGCATTTTTGTGAGACGAATGTGGCATTCATTGATGAGGGTTCTACAGGCGTCGATCTGCAGCTCCGCATATCCCGACCAGAAATGGTTTCAGCTGGTGGTCCTGACAGAAACACTCCGTGGGCACCATGTCCGGACCCTCAGGCATCTGTGCAGAAAGGCTGAATTGTGCCCATGTAGAGATCCT